>JAGXCT010036046.1:0-81839 GCA_022495035.1 Philopotamus ludificatus | reverse complement strand
AGAAAGGATCGACTAAATATTAGTTAAATATTTTTTTTAAATAAATTGTTTGTAAAGCATCTTATTTTTACTAATATAATATTTAGTCTGAGGAATAGTTCTACTTGTTTTGTTTCAACATTTTGATTTAGCAAGAGTATATCTTCATGCCCACAGTGAATCAGTTTTCCGTTTGTTCATTCGGATCACGCACTTTGCTTGGCCTCAAACAATCAATAACTTGTGCTTTTAAGCATTTCCAGAACGGATGATGATCATCGGCTCGATAGACCTCCCAGTGACGTATGCTGATTCCTCCAGGGTTTCGTCTGCTCGGTAATCACTCTGAATGCTCAAGCAGCTCGCTCCAGACGTGAGAACAATCCCAAGCAGACGAGGATGTACTGGATTTCTGGCGTGCCGCAATCCCGCGGGATCGAATCCGGATAATATTAAATTTCGATATATTTTTAACGCGTTTAAAGCCGAACCGAATTTCCAAACTCGTAATTAATTTAGTGAATTTATCCGATAATTCGACGAGGCTGGATTATTAATTCAGACCTGTAATAATTTAATGGAGCGAGACGGAAAACGCGCGTTTTAGCGAGCTGATTTTGCAAAAAGAGGCGTATCGCCGGGGAAATGTTTTCGATGATTATCGAGTCGATTGAAATCCAGGCAATGAAATGCCACAATGCCCGATCATCCATTAGAGGGATGACTTTTGCATCGGGATAAAGCCGCGGCAATTACGGAAGACGAACGGTGCGCAAAGTCCGTACGTGCGCAAAGTTGCAAAGCCGGAAACGGTCACATCAAAAGTTGGGACCGTGATGTGAAATATTAATCCATTAGCAATCGTTGCCGGGATATTGTATCCGCTTTGTGTGCCATAATCCCCATGGTGTACGTGTGTGTGTATGAATGGGTTACGGCCCGTGCAGAACCTGTGTAACGATTCAAAGAAATTAAATGTTTTTCGCGAATTGAAATTGCAGCGGATAATACGTGCGCAGAGTAGTCATCCGGCGATTCTATACATTTTTCAATTACGACATATTCCCGATTTTATTGCAGCCATACAATGGGATATTATCATTGTGGGGGTATGCGCAGATACGCCAATTTGCGCACGGCTCGCCTTTTTTTACTTTTTCCCTTTTTTATACTCGATGGTAACATATTGACACACTGTACAGAATTCAATCGAAACTATTCAATTTTGTAGATAATAGAGTTTCCATTGAGTCAAAATCATATGCAGAATTTTCAGCTGAAAAAAAAATATTTTGCCTGAATTGTATACTCTTAAAATGTACGTACATGTACAAGATATGCTGGCGATGCCACTAACGAAGCAGAAATGGCCGATTTACTCAAAAGAGTTGTCTGCGAAAGTAAAAACACTAGGACTCGAGATAAATATTACTAAAACCAAGCTGATTATAATTGCCAAAAGTAATCAGAACCAGATCTCGTAATCTTTCGGATGTGGAGAGAGTTTAAGAATTTCTATATCTTCGATTACTGAAACTGTGAGCTTGAAATAAGAAGGCGAATAGAGATGGCTAAAAATGCAATGGCAAATGGTATTGGCAACGCCTGCTGAAAATACGATGGACCGCTAAGCCCACAAAAGAGGCTGTCCTAAAAGAAATGGGGAACGAAAAAGACGACCGTCTTTTAACCACATGTATCAATACTTAGGGCATCTCGCTGGAAGAAACGAAAGCCTAGAGAAACTCGTACTTCTTGGAAACGTACAAGGAAGTGAAGACGGCCACGGGCTCCAGCGTAGTAAATGCGATGCAAAATGCAGAGTGCAGAGAATCCTAGAGTGCCAAAATCAAGAAGATTTTGAATAATATTATTATATATTTTTAATTCTTAATTCAATAGCACAATCTGTAAACTATTACAATTAGTTTCTTTTATTATAGATGTTAACATGCAGAGAAAGGATCTAGGAAAACCGCAGTGGGAGCCACTGGACACCATGAAACCTCGTAAAATTGAGGACAGTAAACCCTCCTATAATGCTCCCTCCTATACCACTTCTTCCTAGAACGTAGAAACCGAATTAATTCAAGCCAAATTACGTATTCCGCAATAAAAAAAGCTGCACAAACTAAAAATTGAGTCAATGTCGTTTGGTTGACAATAAAAATAACACGTGCAATTGACATTGAACAAGGTCATTTAAAATAGTCGAATGGAAAAATGATCTACGTATTGTTTTTAAATTACAGAATAAAATTAAAAATCCCCCTTTTTAAATTGTGTGTGAGTGCCTTTGATTTCTATGTGGTTCCGATTTATACGTTATAGGAGGGCTGACTGTATATCGCTTATGATCTTGATCATTTTGGTTATAATTTATTTAACTTAATCTAATTTCATAAGTCAAGCTCTATTGAGGGATCGTATAGCAAATGGCTGGCTTTATTTAGGAAACTGCGTGTTTTTTTTAGTTAACTTAGTCCCGATTTGTTCGCTATAGAAGGGCTGATTGTACTCTACACACTTTATATATAAATTTAAGTAACGCCTTTTGCGGGTGGTTGGGAAGAAGCTGTCGTGCCTCCGCAACATTCGCAACTGGACCGGATTTCAGCCTCAGAATTATTTCGGCTCGTCAAACTCGGAAAATTATATAGAAAGATGTAGATAGTCTACGTCCAAAATTGGATAAAGTCCCTTAGGAAGAAAATTCATAAAACATACGTCAATGTTGGTTCCTTCGATAAAGATTTGATAAGGATTCATAAAGTCATAAAGAATTCCAAGAAATCATAGATTTTTTCTGGAGGATTGATCACCCTCTGCGAGTACTATCTTAGTTCAGTTGCGGTTAACTGACGTTATCGAACATATGTTACCTACGAGCCATGACACTGGTTAATTATAATATTATTTATTCAACGAAGAATAAATGGCAATAAATAAATTAATTCCAAAGCGCTTAAAACTTAGCTCTATCACGGTTAACTTACATTTTTTGTAATACTATGTATGTTACCTACAAGCTATGACACTGGTTAATCTAACTAATTAATCGGATTCTCGGAAAAGCATAAAATATTAAACATTTTAATTAACGTTTACTTTTAAGCGCCCCTAATATTAAGTAGAATATTAAATATGTTTTTGCCTTCTCAAACAAAAAGTAAAAGTGGTATCTCTTACGCCGAAAGAATGCGAAAATATTTGTATATAGAGAAAAATACAAAGATGGAAAAACAAGACAAATCTGTATATGTGTTTACATTGCTTAATGGATAGGAAATATGATATTTAACGGCATAGATAATACGCATAAAAATTAATCAATGCTTCATATTTTAATGGGCTTCATATTTTTTTCTTCCATACCCCGTTCGCATTTTCAGCATTGAATACGTATGCTTTTGCAATTTCCAGTTGACGCATTGGTGCATTCATTGAAAAGCAAGGGCTTCCACGATTTCCACGTGGATATTTGCAAATTATTTTCGTATGCAATTCGGTCCCTCAGGTAGCCGAAGCAGCGGCCCTCGACGAACCCCGCGCTCGGCGTAATTATATTTATTAATTAAAAAAATGCGCATGATTCGTCTGGAACGCACTGTAGTGCGGAGCGCGCGAGAGGCGTGCTCCTCCCGCGAGCGTCACAGCGCGACTGATTGCCAGCACGACTTTTCGGGTCGGCCTAAAAGTTATGGTATACCCATTGAGTGTCAGGATTGTTTCTTTAGTGCTTCTTCTATCGGCCTTTTGAGATATAACATTACCATATTGAGCATCGGATGCGTATCGCAAGCGGGACCCGTTTTATTGTAAGTGGTCGTCCCGTATAACGTTGTTCTGGCATTCCCCGGGACTCTCGAATTGGCCTAAATAAAGGAAGGGGAAATAATCGTTTTCTTATAGCGCCATTGAACAACAATACGGATGGAAAGAAATTCGGGGGCCGCAGCAAAGAAATTCGACATTTTATGTCGAATAACGTTCGTATTTAATTCCGGGAGGTAAAATTGGGAATGTATTGCGGACTTTGTATTGTCATAATCTGGAAAGACGTTGTAACAGTCGGGGCCCAATCGCAAAATATCGCATTGTATCTTTTTATGGCCGATTTAAAGTGAGCGGGATTTTTCTTAAAATTGCTTTTCATACGAACAAAACACGGCCGGGCTAAATATTTGAATAAAAACGCGACGGTTTAAATAAATTATGTTGAAAAATAAAATACTGCGAGATTATGCACGCACAGGGTCGCCCGCGACGCCCACGGAGACGTCAAGTTAGCCGAGAATTAAGCGTCGTCAGGCCGTCGATTCGCCGTCAAAGCAAGAATGGGCCAATTAAAACCGAAATGTATTCGTGTCGTCGAGTCCTCATCGGGTATGCAGACCGGGCGATGCATCAACATGTCCATTAGTGCAAGATCACACCTTCCTCACCACGTCACGGGGGGAGGGAGGAGGCGGGGGTCACGTGACCGCCGGCACACTGGGCCACCTTCATTACGAGCAGTCAGTGGGCGATCAAAGGGACAGGCCGCATCAAAAATTACCATGCGGACAGACCCTATGCTAATGCGGTCCATACAAAACAAAAAGACTATTGCCCCGTAAATAAAATTTAATACGACGCCAGAATAGAATGTGGCGCCATCTTGCTGTCTCGGATTCGATCGTCTAATCCTGCCGTCAGGTAAATAGATTATGAGGCTCAAAAAAAAATATGTATATCATTAGTAAACATTTCATTAACATTCTCAAATTATTAATTCATCCAGACGAAATTTCGTTTATTTAAGATATTTTTAATTACAAAAAAATGTCAAAGTGATCCTTAATGTCATTTTTTGTTCAACGAATCTAAATAAATAATTATCTGTTCTCGACTACCTTAAAAAATATGAATAATTAGAATAGAAGGTATGTTCGTTAGGTATCTCGTTAATACTAAATCCTGATTTTTTTATTTATTATAAACATACCTTTAAAAGTTCGTTTGTATAGTTGTTCCTTATAAATTTTATTTATTTAATCGACTTTATGTTCCTGTAAATGTATCTGAATCAAGTCTTAATTTGTGAGCTTCTCAACATATTTAAGTTGCGTTTTTAATGTAAATTTCTAGATAATTAGATACGTCACGGCGGCTCGAAACCAACGCCGCTGGCCGATGGGGTCTATTTAGTATGAAATAAGTGTATAAAAATAGACCTAAAGCAAGATATTGATACATTCTTTGACAATACCTTGACATTTGTTTTAAAAATGGATGTATATAAGTATAAAAATAAAAATTCAAGATATGCTTCATAATTTAGATAATTTTACTAATCACTGCTTGCACAGCACGATGTTTTTTTTCGCTCACATTTGAACATGCGCGATGTTTTTCTTGTTTCGCATCCGATATGGAGCCATAAAAAACATCGCACCCATGCTAATTAATGGAATATTATTGTTTTATTTTTTTTATATATAACAATACAAATTTGGGACATGTAGGATTTATATTAAATGAGTTATTCGAGAAAAAAAACATTCTGTGAGAGTTTGCAACTTTTTTTCAAAATTACCTGCTTTATAAATCAGATCAGTATTAACTGTGGTGAATACTGTATTCGATAAATAAAAACGATGACTAATAAATACATTTATTTAAATTAGCATAATTACTTTTACCCGATAAATCCCTATAAACAAATATATTTTTAAATTTTATTTTTTAATATGAAAGAATATACCTTCACTTATATGCATACCAATTTTCATAATTTTGGCCTAAATAGGAAAGAAATTACAGATTTTTTGATGGGTTGTGGTGGGGATGTATCTCTCTATGAATAAGATTATGTATACAAGTTTATTTCCAGCTGAAAACCATAGAAATATATTCTTTAAATTTATTTTTCAATTATTAAGGTCTCTTTATGTTGGCTATATCTCTACGTTAAAGTTAGAAAATTAATATTTTACAAATAGCCTTTTTTTGTAAATGATTTTTTTTTTAAATCTAGCATATGTGTTACTATAATGAGTTATTATACATTATAAAAAAATATAGAAATATATAAATATAAAATGCAGAGTATTTATATCGATAGAGAGACATCTGTTGTTTGACACGAAGAGTAAGTTTGAATTTTCCAGCATATGAATTGTCTAATTTTATCGCATCTGATGAAAACGTGGACTACAATGCGATCAGTTCTAAATGATAATTTAAATTAATGTAAACTTGATGTTTTTTTCGCAAAATAGGCACAACTTTCGCCGCGATTGGGGCAAAAAATGAGTAATTGATCAATTAATCAACATAAACGCCAGCGAGTCTTGCAAAAAAGTTTTTTATCGACGCCATTATAGGTTCGGGAGGAGCGGCCGGACAATTATTAAAAAGTGAGCGGGCGTCGTCGTCGTTCATTCATTAGCCACCGACTGCCCGAGTGGATGACGGGGGCTATTGAATTTTCTTTTGCACACAAAACTTGTTTACCTGCCACGGCGTCAAAAACTTCTCCGAGCGTCTAATTGATTCCACAAAGCGGCGTGCGCTGTCACAACTTGTTTTTGTTGGAAAACAGCGCCAACTTAAAACCAATTAAAATTACATGAAATGCGATTGACGGATGCCGATTCCGGAAACAATTTCCGGAAAATTTAATGGCGAATGTGCGATAAGCCGTTACTTGGCCGCGGATGGCACTTTGCGCCCCGCGCAACGACTTATTAACACTCTGCGTAACATTTTATGTTTTAATTATTATCGCTCGAGGATGAGGGAGGGAGGAGGTCCGGATCCAGCTCATACATTAATAGTTTACGAAGCAATTTCGGTTAGGATCGGCGAAAGGTAATGGGGGAGGCATTAAACCGCGATGACAATAATTATAATAATAATCCGGTTTGATTGCGCCATTTGCAATGTTGCCAGCGACAAAAAAACGGTACACCCCTCTCCCCGGCGTCTTTCCCCCACCACCCCGGGGGACAGTTCACCCAATTAACAAAACAAATGGCGTCATTACGGCGACACCGGCGAAAGCACAAATGAAAGTCGTATTTTTGCCCGTAATTTGTATGAGTCCTGCGGGATGTGAATTTTTAAAATAGTAGGATTCTGAGATTCTTAGGATTCCGGCGTTGAAGCCTCGCCCACGCCCGAATATTCGCAGGATTCTTATACTATGTTGTCAATGATATTAGGGGATTCCTTTTTTATAAAATTCCTTCGATTTTTCATTGAAAAACATTTTTTTTACCTCTTGATGTATGCTCTAACGATCTGAAAAGGTGGTAATCCGATGTCGCGAGATCCGGTGAATAGGGTGGATGAGTTAAATCTACCAATCCAATCTCCCTTATTTTCTAGTTTTATTTTTGCAGCGTGAAGCCTCGCGTTATCGTGTTGGAGGATCCTTTTTTTTGTTATTGATCAAAACAGATCGAGCTTTTGTTTCAATCGCTTGAATTGTTCATAATACACAGCCGCTGTAATGGTCTGACCTGGTTCAAGTTATTCATAGCGTATAATTCCAGAAAAATCCCACCACACACAAACAAGGACCTTCTTTATTGTTAGTAATGGTCGAGGGGTCAAAACAGGTACCTCTCCGAAAAAAGGCATTGTTTTTTCGTACAGGATTATTGCATAGTACCTACTTCTTATCTCCAGCTACAATTCGCCACAAAAACGGATCGGCTTCATACCAAGTCAAAAGAGATACTCCTTTAATTAAGCGCCGTCTCTGCCAATTTATGAGGAACCCAAATTCCTTGCCTGTACAATTTTCTTATGCGTTGAAGATGATCCTAAACTGTAGACCATGGACAGGTATTATTCAATGATAATTCCTCAATTGTTTGACGAGGATCTGAATCTACCATCGTCTTCAGGATATCATTATCTAATTGTAGAGGTCGTCCTTATCATGCGACATCTCTGAGATTCCTATTTACATTCTTAAACCTTTTAATCCTACGATGACACTTGTATCAGTATTTTTTTCGCTGCTTCGTTTGACTTCATTCCTTGATCGAACAAAAATAGCATACAATGACGTAAGTATGCTTTTTCTATTGTTTGCCTTGACATTTTTCCCCTTGGTAAAAAAAACAATTTTACTCTAAAATAATATTTACAACCATAGCTTTAACGTAATATCAAAATTTACGTGTTTTCGGGACATAAATTAACTGTGAATGAGCCCATCGATAAAATTTTGATTACCTTTCGGTCCCCATAATACATAATTGCGGCGTATACAATGATATATGATTGAAATGGTACGATATTTAATAGTCGGTTCACGATTCTCGATATTAGTAAGCAAGCTTTGCTCACAACTCTTGTCGCTTAGATGTCCGATGCGAAGATTCACCTGGAACACGGGTCAGATAGGTCGAACGGCGCTCTGAATACCAATGCATGCCGCAACTGGGTCAGTCATAACTGATCAATTGCTCGGATGGATTTTCTCCGAATTAAATTGGCAAAAGTGAGGCGATGGCGGATGTGCTAGGGGGTTGTTGGAACCCCTCGGTAATGTTACTCGGGGGATGGGATCTGATCCTGCCGCTAACCTCACCGCGTGCAAAAAGCACATACGATCTCCATTGTGTCTCCCTCACGTGATGATGGAAGTCAGACCGGGGTAAGTTGGTTAACAATACATTTCTCAGGGGAGCGGGGGTGGAGTGATGAAGTCCAAAAATATATGAAATCTGCACAAATTTCCCCCCAGAATGATCGAGTGGATATAAATCGAAACGAATTGAAAGGAGGAATAGTGGATACTATCATTTAATTTGGGATTAGGGGATCACTTTTCACACCCATGTACAGTGGTATCCAGCTATATAGTTTTTGTATTCATCACATTTCCGGATTCATCATCCTTTTTATAAATTTGACTCCTATAATAACCATGCGAAAAAAAAATCGCATATATCGTTACCCGATTCTTTATTTCATTGTATTAAAACGACATCCATTAAACCCTATTTTAGGCTGAGAAGTCACGTTTTCCCACCATTTATGTAAAATGTCTATAGTCCTAAATAATTTTAGGACATTAAATACCCGTTTTTACGTTTTATTTCCTGCAATTTACGTCCGAATTATTTACAGTTTTAATCATTTGCGGTCTTATGTCGAGTGTGGCTCGTCATCTTTACTCCACTGGGTCTTATGTCGAGTCTCACTGGACAAAACACTAATTACCTTGCAAAATTTGTTAGAAAATGATTCTGGAATTAAAATTGAGCAACGAAACTGTCCGGCAGAGGTTTTTGTACATGCTTTATTAAAAATAACCTGGCTAATTTGGTCAACGTCCAGACCCTCTACAACTTGGGCAGTATAGACGGTTTGTAAATATATTGTGATTTTTATTTTGACATGGTCAATTTCCAATATTTGAAATGATATCAAAAGGGAAAATTCATGGAAAAACGCTGAAAATTATTAAATAAAATCACATTTGAAATTATAATATGCAGCTAATATTATAAGGACTTTTACTATATTTAATAGTAATTATTATGGGCATCTAAATAATATTTTCCAGCTAATGCAAATTTTCTGGGCATTACAATTAGAAACTTTATTTTTTTCTAGTCAAGACTTGGAGACAAAAATACAATAGATAAATAATTATCTGATAAATAAGCGTATATTAAAAAGGAATTTAGTTTAAAAATCCAAATATTACTTTAATTATTAAACATTTTTTTACAGGATATAGAAAATTTATTTGTGGTCGTCTTTGGGGAATAAAAAATTGAAAAACTCAAGACCGCAAAGGATTTATCAATTTATAAAAAGATATAATTAATTGTGCGACCTGTCCGACGAAGAGCTATGCGATGAAGAAGAGGAAAACTCAATCCATACAATTTTAACAAATGGTGATGCTATGATGGGAAGTAAAAGCTATTTTACAAGAACTAAAAACGTATAAGAACTAATCTTACAATGATTTAATGGAATCGATATAGTTTTATGTAAAAAAAAACGTGATTTTTTTAACAAAGTCATCATATGCACATATTTGCTTGCACGAAACATAATCAAACCCTTCTTGGACCGGATGATAACTGGGGATAAATAGTAGATTACCTATAAAAACATGGTAAGGAGAAGAGCATATTGTGAATCTGGAAAACCTACCCCCTCCACATCTAAACCAAAGTTGAGCCTGAGTAAGAGAATGTTGTGTATATGGTGGGACATCCCACCAATACTTTTTGAACTGTTGAAACCGAAAAAAAGCTAAATTCGAAGAGGTACTGTCAGCAATTGCATAATTTAAAAAGAGAACTCTAAGAAGAGAGGCTATGGCAGAACTCCAAGAAAATGCTAGGCCACATACTGCTTTGAGGACTCGTCAGAAACTCGCAGAGCTAGTCTGGAAAATTCAGTCGCATCCACCATACTTCCTGAACCTAGGACCCTCCGATTATCACTTGTTTCTGACCTTACAAAGTTTTTTGCAGGGCAAAAAAAATCAAAAACGAAGAAATCATCACACAATTGTGCAGCTAAATAATGTGCAAAAACTGAGTGTGTTTATATTTTTTCAGTATAATAGAAAAAAGTTATTATTATGCTGAAAGTATGACATTAAAAACTTTACGAACTGTAAAAATTCATGAGCTGTTTAAAATATGTGGGTCACACGTTGTTCAAATATTTTCTGCAAAATTGCAGCGCCCGGCTTGAGAAAATGACATTATCTCCATGCAAGGCCGTAATCATATCACATTCGGCCATAACTTGAATACGTGCTAATTTTTTTCTGTACAAAATAATGGTGTTCGTCCACAATGGACGTCGTCGTTATCGTGCCCATTCGCAATGGGCGATTTAACAAAGCCAATATAATTTAGAGATCGTTCGATGCGATTAATAATAATAAAAAAAAGAGAAAAGTCATGGGGAATATATGTGTGTATAAAATAAATTGCCACATATCAACCAATTTGTTTAAATAAGTCGAACGGAATCGCGATTCACGCGATTTTATTTTAGGGCGCAAGGATCGCGTGATTTCGGAAATTAGGAGCAAAATGTCACATGCGTGTCGCAATTAGGATGTGCATTAGTTAGAGATCATTAGACAACATCTTGTCTCGAGTATATCACGTAAAATTCATCTCTTTTTATATATTTTTTCAATTAAAAAACAACAATTTTTTATGATATTCTTCCCCTTGAATTCCGAAGCGTGATGTAGGGCAGTAGTTTTTTTGGTCGCGTGAGTCCAATGTTCAGAGGCGATTCCACTAATAGTGGAATGAATGGAAGTAGACCATGCGTGATACGAATGATTTGCTTTTTTTTATAATACCCAACATAATGGTGGTTCATTCAACTAAGACACATGCGAAATTACTATTGTGTATCGAGCACTCGGACATTGTGTACTTAAATTCGCAACGTATCGCATTTCAAATTAAACATTTTCCTTATGTTTCGCGTCGAAAGAGAAGTCTCTGGAGTATTAAAGTTTTTTTTTCACTCGAAAAGAGATCCTTTCAACTTTAGAGCGTGTAAAATCTATTACGACTTCCCACTTTGATCTCCTACATATCAGAAAGGCTCTCCGGTCTACGTACACACACACGGAATTGTTCACAAAAGTTCGATGCATAAAAAATAATTTATTCAAATCGTTTCATAGGAAATTTGCATTTTTCTTTCATTTTAATGTAAGCAATGCATGAATCCCGCAAATGTTTGTGGATTAAGCCGTTGGGATGAGGCGTGAGTTCCCTCGGGAGAAATGCGCCACATGTCAATAAAATATGCTAAAATCCTGAAACCCTTTTGAAGTTATGGTTACCCCAATTCATTGTCGCATTATAATATATATATATACGTACTGTTGATTGTATAAAATTAGAATTTTCTATAGTATTACATTTTTCGAATTTAAACCGAGTGCTGAGAAATAATTTTTAATTCTGAAGAAAAATTTGCGCAGTGATTTTCCTCGCCGCAGTACTTCATATGTGCTGTCAAGGATTATAACTAGAGATGGCTCGTTCATATACACTGAGGAACTGCAGCACCCCAAGCAAATTAAAGAAACTTATATTTTTATTTCATCATCATTAATATTTGCCAGCCACAAGGCTCTCACTCGCTGAGCGCATGGGCCTTACCAAACTCTCGGGTTCCAAACGCTCGAATGGCAGTCCAAAGGAATCTGAGTCTCACACGTGACGTGAGGGCTCCTTTTCGTGTCTATACCGCGGGGACCTAAGTCGTCTTGGTATGCGGTTTTTTGTAAAGAGTTACCCTCTCTTGGCCATTGCTGGCATTGGACGTACATTTTCTACCTTGTTGGTATCTTACCATCTCGACTGTGTCCAGGCAAGTAGGAGGGGGTTAGTCTCAGTATTCGTTTATTCACCTTCTCTAAGGCGTTATCTGCTTATAACGAGTCACGAGTGACAAGTAGCAAACAACCACACACCCACACACACACCTATATAGATATACATAGGTATACATATGCACATCTGCCCAAAACGAGTCTCAAGCAGCCAGTCGCAAGTGATTATTAGCCCTATCGCACAATAGCAATCCTTTCATCATGGGAAAGAAGTCCCTTAGAAAAAAGAAAGAGGAGCGAAAGTATCGAGACCAGTCCAATTATTGGTCAACAGATTAGGGTTTTCCTTCCCAGGGTATACTGGCTCTGTGGTGAGAAATCCGTTCGAGGCCAGATTTATCTATGCACATAAGGATATGTGTATATTGAGTATTTATCTAAGTTTACTTGGTTTTTAGTCAACTCTATGCAGGATTATATTGACTATAATATAAAAGATTGTTTATAAGAGATGCTGACCATCAATTTTAATGGTATGGAAGGTAGTTGTGTTTCATTTCCGATAAATTTAACTTGGCGGCAAAAATATATTAATATATATGTCTATGGTATTATGTATACGAAAATAGAAATATAATTTATATTTAATATTCTAATCGGTGCCTTCGCTGGCAGTGTTACGTAATACGAGAGCGCTGTTTGCTTGTTAGCGCTACTAGCGTCGGGTATTGGACGGATGCGGGCCGGAAGCGGAGTGCGGGGAAAGTCTCGCCGCTAAGCGTCGTATTGCACTGCGAATCGATACAGTCATACTGACTCTCAGCTTATTTGAGCCACGTGGCGCATGTCATTTATTTTATTATTGTAAATATTATTTCGTATATTCACTCACCATATTTTATATATTTTTAAAAAAATGTGAGCAAATTTACTTTTCTAATTTTTAATATTCCCACGAGCCATCACTTATTATAATGTAGAGTTACTGGTCGCAATTATAATTATTCGACTAAGATATAAGTGTATGGACTTTATTAGACTCTCGAATGATAGTCAAGGCAAAACATTAACCCTTTGTACTCCACTGTCCATACGTATTGGACAACTAATATTTACCAGCAGCTCCACTGTCCACAACGTGTGGACATGTTATCAAGACTAGGTCGATTATCGATCTTTATTTTAGGGGTTTCCTTCTCAGGGTATATTGACTTTACTGGTGAAAAAAAGGAATTAGAAAATTTCATATTAGTATTAATTGATTACGATTGGTTTGGTTTATTAGGCAATAGGTTAGGCCAATCAACGTTGTCTCGGTTACGTAATGCGCCATTTTTTTAGATTAAAACCGCGCAATGAAATAATTTTCGTAGGACCTTCTCGGAAAATTTTGCGCAGTGGTTTTCCTCACCGCAGTACTTCACATGAACTGCGTATGCTGTCAAGGATTATACGCAGAGTTACGAGTCGCAATTATAATTATTCGACCAAGATTCGTCATCTTCCGCTCTTAACTACTGCGATATGTGATAATTAGAGGCATATAACAAAATAAAACTTTTATTAGGGTCGACATTCAGCGATCTTGAGGGAAAATTTGCTAAACTTTTAACGGCCGATCTATACAAAAGGTATTTCTACCTCTATACGTTGTATATATATATCTATGTATATATAGAAAATGGGGGAATGGCAATAAAGCGAACGGCAGTCCTCGTAAGCCTCCAACGATTTGACAAAGTTATTATCGACGATCTCCAAACAATTTACAAGGGACCGACAAAGTTATCGAGTTTTTCGACTTGTCCCACATTGGCCCCGAAAATACACGGAATCGCGCATTATGAATACGAGGCGTCATTCGATTTACACGTTAAAGAAAAATAATTTTCATGATGGCATCGAATCATATTTGAGAAATAAATCTAGGGATAGGCTAGATAAATAAGCGATTAGTTTGTGAAATAATATATTTTTTGGCACTGATTCGTGACAGCCAAACAATTATGTGGCAGTCATGCGAGTTCAGAGATCTATAGATATGAATGGAAATAGAAAATACATTTTCTTTATATTTCTATACTATGTTATTATTTTTTTGTTTTATTCTTATCACAATGAAATTAATTGCGAATCTATTTATACTGAAACGTATATATTTATATCTGATGCTAGATTTATAAGGGCACAAAGGAGCGTGTAGTGCAGAGTCAACTGAAATTGAATTCGATGTGAAATCGCATTAAGAAGCATATTGAACTTTTTGATACGACGTCGTTTATCTGGATGATAGTTTTTCGATAACCGAGGGATTCAATGTCCCATGAAATAAATAGACGCGATGATATTTGACGACATGGACATTACAAACTTCTTATCTTGGGCGATGGACCTCCCGCCGAAAAAAATAATATAGAGCGCGTATTCCTGAATATCCGGGGTAGGTAAATTTTCTTGCAAGAGGGGTAATATAATTTGTAGATCACTCAGCTGGGTGGATGAAAGTTTCGCCCCTCCGAAACTTGTTTTATAGCCTTTGGTAAATTCAGTGCCTGTTTTACGACCGGCAACGAAAGCTTTGGGTTTAAACTTTGGCGCAGGATCTATTGTATAAGACGGATCTTGCGCCGAGTCCGACGGTTATTAATAAAGCGGACGAGAAAATCGATGGCATGAGCTGCCATCGAAAATCTGCACGTGATCACATGTGTGCACATGATTATGGACGAGTTATGTAATACACTCGGGTTATTGTATGAAAAAATCATAGACGACCGGTCAATTATGTCGCGGAAGACCTACAGCTGGCAGACATGCAACTGTAGGCCACACGAAATGTCACGGCGAGCCAGGCCAGTTCAATCCGTTATTAATGCGAAAATAAATAAACGTTTTGTTCTGGGCATTTTCCCCTTTTTTCGGTTTATAAAGTGTCGTTTCCCGGTGATATACCGCTGCGAATAGGACATCACGGACGGGATAAAGATAAAAACAAAGAAGAAAGCGCGCAAATTGTCTCTGCGACAAATTGAGACGAAATCCTTCGCAGATATTGCAGCCAGCCAGCAAGAAAGCGTTCCGGGCAAAACTTGAACAAAATGCTAAAACTCGAGATTTTCATTCGAATGGAGACGACATTCAAAAAATGCGGAAAAATAAAACGAATGAAAAATTCCTTGGGTTTTTCTTTTTTTTCAAATTTTATATGTGACACCGGAAAATTGTCTCAATTTTATCGTTTCAATTAAATATAATCGATACGATAGATGACAACGGATATTTTTCAATTTTTTTTTATTAACTGTAGTATCAAATACCTGTTCTAGAAGAGATAAAACCACTCTCAATAGTTAAATGTATTCTGGAAAGACTTTTACTTACCAAAGTGAACATGGGATTTTTTTTATTATTTATTTTTCATAAAGACAATGCGTTATCGGCATTACAAAACAACGCAGGTCAACAATCACGCATAAAAACATAAGAGTAACGAAAAAAATAACATATATAACAGTAAAGAAAAGTGGTTGAGCAGAGTATTAGCTCTGGTCACCGGAGAGTTTCTGAGAGCACCTGTCCTCACATTTGGCGGAAAGAAAAAGCACACGCGAACGAGCTCGATGGCAGTGAATTTGTGACCATAAGGGCAACTCGTTCTTCAACAGCTTGAAGAAGTGCTTTGCTAAGTAAATCGACCTTATTTTCTTGAGGGTTACATACCCCAGGCATCCCTGTAGCCATGCACTGAGGTATTAACTTGGGTAGAATCCAAACCCCCTCATATAGAGATATCTAAAAAAAAATTCTTTAACCCTTTGGTTTCTAAGCGTCGAATATTCGACGTTCGATTCTCGTGCGAAAAAGACGAAGCGTCGAATATTCGATGCTCATCTAAACATTTTTTTTAGGTTTATATATCAACCACCTATGCATTCTTTTAGTATTCCATAAAAAAGATTTGAACCTTTGATATTTTAATATATTAGTTTGAAACATTATTTTATTTTTACAATCTAGCGTAAAAAAGATAAAAAATTATGTAAAGTAATGTTAAGTACTAAAAAATGCTCTAAAATCGCTTCGTTTTTTCGCGAGTTCGCTAAGAAAATTCTTAGTAACAAAAGGGTTAAGATCCAGATGTGAAAGAATGGTTTTACATCTATAATCTTCAAAATGCGATTACAGAAATTCAAGGTTACCATATATTCTCCCACGAATTTTATTAAATCCATAGCTTGCTGAGGAATTTTCAAAGAATCGTTACTACACTGGCACGATAATGGTACCCCAATATAGGTTTGTCCAAAAATATAAGACAACATAAATAAACTGTTGGACGAAAATGAGGAAACAGAAAAAGGAATACGCTTGTGTCAACTATGCGCGCAAATACTTTATTGTAAATATTACTAAATGAAGCTATTTCTAAGCCAAATAAAGGATTTATATTTAGTGTTGAGTCGGGAGGTGTAGAGCAAGAGCGCTGTCTGCCCGTCAGCTCTACCGGCATCGTGTATTGGATGGATGAGGGGCGGCAGCGGGATGGGGGAGCTGTCTCGTCGCTAAGCGCTGTGTTGCGCTTAGGCTCAGAGCAGTCCTACGCCGTTTATACTGAGTCATTTTTTAAATTAATATTTTTTTTTTAATTCTTATCATCCGTAGTACCTCTACATATTTAATCCACGAGCCACTACTATATGAAAAAAATATAAGTTTATCGACAACCGATCGGACAATGCTTAGATGAAAATCCTAATTATATATGAGAGTGTAAAATTCAGAACTGGTGTGCTTGTAATTAATATCATTTGCAATAAAACCCATATAGTTTTTATTTGTATTCTGTTTTATTATTTTTTAAAAAA
This sequence comes from Philopotamus ludificatus, assembly GCA_022495035.1. Taxonomy (NCBI): domain Eukaryota; kingdom Metazoa; phylum Arthropoda; class Insecta; order Trichoptera; family Philopotamidae; genus Philopotamus; species Philopotamus ludificatus. The sequence goes on along the minus strand of JAGXCT010036046.1, from coordinate 64,652 downwards.
AAAACCTTGGAGGGTTAATAAATAATGGCAATGAAAAATTGTTCAACGATGAAGAAATTTCAAAAGGTGATTTAGTTAGATCCTATGAAATCAAAATGATGGCAAAGGATTTGAGCGAAGTTCTTCAAACGCTCATTTGAGCAAAGCTTTAAAGTTTCAACCCGGGCTATTAAATATTTTAGCCGCAATACGAAGAATTCATAACTAAAAATGAAAATTACGGTGTGTATCCCCGAAAACGATCGTTAAATATTAAACGCAATTACGAAGATAGTATTTCTAAAATACTTGGGAATTTAATAAATATATTTCGAATTAAACTATGCTTACATAAAAACTTAGTAAAGCACAAAACGGATTATTTGAAAATCGGAATACAAACTGCACCTCTGCAAATTGAGTGTGACGCAGTGCAGTAGTTTGTACGAGACTTGGGTAACAAATAATCATTTCGCGACTTCGAATTTTTAAATCGAAAATATATATTATGTACGTAAGAAAAAATATAAATATATATATATATATTATTCGGATTGATTCAATAAATATATATACATTTGTTTGAGAAATGTCAATTTGTCCCCGGGCGATCCATCATCTTCAAACGTCCGCGAAAATATCGTTCGCACGTAATTTTTCTTGCAGAAAATGATAGTGCTAAAATAACACACACAAAAAAAAAACTTTATACATATATATTTATTCAGACGTGAAAAAATAAACATTCAAACTTAGAAGCAACTTTTCCGTAATCTTATCTCGCGGAAAAAAAAGTATTTTTCCAAAGGGAACATTCTGATGGTGACAAACAGCCTACACATTTCTTTCTGTAATCAGGAAAAATCGCAACAAAGTTTTCGCGAACCGGGGGGCAAAATCGGAACCCCTCGAAAGCGCTATCAGTTTTTAAAATCTTGACTTATTTACATATGACAAAATGCCACGTGTTGCCATAAAAAGTGTTCCTGCGGGGAGCTTATCGCCCTCGTCGCTATTGAGAGTCATTCATAAAATTCCACAAAAATAATTAATAAAATATTATACATACATACAACTGGATTCATTTACCTGAAACAATAAAAAAATATATATTAATCAAAAATGTTATTTGATAAACGATTGCGGTGTATTTGTTTACGTTCCAGATTTATTTTTTAGAGAGTCAGGGATAAATAAGAAATTACATTCGGGATAACAGAGTGCAAAAGAGATACATGTATACACAACGAGTAACCGGATACTTAATGGTTAAACCGAGTTCTTGTGACTTTGGAGCTTTTAAGCGATTAAATGGATAATCTTGCACAGTTTATGTGAGAGTGTATTGCTTAATTTTTTTAATGGAATTAATGACACTAATTAAGTGATTAAACTAAGTAAAAACTCATTAAACGATTAGCGTAACTTAATAAATTAGAACGTGATTTTGAAGAATCATAACAAAATTATATAAAAATCATTTAAATGAAGCTTGATCTACTTATTGTTTGATCTTCTATATACTAATACTTTAACAGCTTAAAAATAATAATTTTATGATGAAAATAACTTTACAAATAAATTACAGAAAATCAGTAATATTATTAGTATAGGAAAATCAGTAATATTAATAGTAATATTATTAAGTTACGGGTCTTTACACTTAAACGGCCGGAAGCCTAATTATAAGTTATTCTAAGCCCGATCACCATAGGCCGGTAGCCTATTTATATGCTTTTCTGAGAGCCATCTTCATCGGTGGCACATAACTTATGGATTTATTATACTTTAGAATGGGTTCAATTAATTCGTCTACAGGCATTTCTTTTAAGTCATATTTATTATAATTTTTGATCGACTTTTTTAAAAAAATAATCTACTTATAAATTAAAATACGTATGAGTATGGTTTTAAACGATAATAAGATTTTTGATATATTTTTTACACCTATGTTTAATTTAATCGATCCGTTTAAATGGAGACACATACAGATTTCTGGGAAAAATTTCCAATACTTTGCCAAAAAAGCCTTTAGCGAGTTATTATCGAAATTGAGGACTATTGTGATTTAGTCTTTTAATTTTTTTTCACACGATTTAAGTCGCTAGAACCGAAAGTAACATTTTTTTTACTGTGATTGTTGAATTTATACGTAAAAAAGTAAATATCCATAACAATAAAAATAAATTATAAGGAGCAATACTATAAATAATATACCAAGTGTCAAGGCTTTGTAGGTAACATACATATTATTACGATAATGTAGGCGCTTAATGTTAAGCGCGACTGAGCTAAGTTAGTACTGGGATAGATTAATCTTCTGAAGAAAACTAAGAATTCAGACAATTCTTTATGACAATGGCTTTATAATATTATATAAATAAATTTACCCCTTTCCACTCTAGATATTTTTAGTCGAATCTACGTTGCACTCTCATTAATTGTATTTTACGAATATATAAAAATGATTTTCTCTGGTAAAATTAATAAGACACTTTTTATGGGGTTTAATCTTATATTAAATTCAATAAAAGTCATATTTTTTTTATAAATAAATAGAAAAAAGACGTGGTTCATTTGATTTTGCTTAAAAAATTTTTTAGACCAATACGTCTGGCCCACAGAGTGAAAAAGGCTAAATATTTACACATAATACATATTTCAAATACACAAATAATATAAATTTTAAAATCAACTGAAATATAAGAATCAACCAATGGCACGACTTATAGGTGACATATATCAGTTTGATAATGTGAGTTATATTAGTATTCTTAGATGAAAATCTATGAATTAACCTCTCCTATGTATTTTGGAAATCCGTAGTGACACTGACCAAGAGGTATGTAAGTGGAATAGACCAATTACCTTATTTATGTAGTTTGCGCTTTGGAATTAATTAATTTAATTCTATCGTTTGTTGAATAAATATTAATAAATGAGTCAACCTGAATAATATTAAAATTAACCAGTGTCACGGCTTGTAGGTAACATAATAACAGTGTGATAATTTAAATTAACCGCGGCTGAGCTAGGATAATACTCAGATTCTAAAATAATAAAAAAAGAAAAACATTGCAATGATGTAAACTCAACATGGAATTAGTACAACGTATACATGTTTTGATATTGATGGAAAAAAATTAAGAGGGACAACAAATCAGAGAGCAAGACGATCAAAAGAACCAGAGTACACCGTCCATTGAATCCCCATCATTTGATGCAACAGCACAGGATAACAGGAGAAGGCGCCTGGTGTAAGGAAGATGGAAGGCCTCAGGCATTAGGTCCGCATGCGTTCACAAAAATAACGACCGGCGATCTCTTGTAATCATCCGGCTGGGAGCATGAATGGCCAGGGATAGAGAGACGATATTATGTAAAGGACGCGGACGGGGGGGATGGGGTGGCAGCCCTTTCAGCGCCACCCCGCTGCATTGAAATAAAAGTGGGGGGAGGCTGGCGGCGATGAGACGGGGTATTCATTTTATTTGACGCGGCGATGAATGGCCGCAGTGTACTGTTACACTATGTAAGCGATGCACTACATAGTGATTGAAGTGATTTTTTTTTCGGGGAATTCCTGCAGCGGTGGCTAGTGCACTCAGTCCTGGGGGGTAGGTTATAAAACAGAGTGGAAAAGTTGGGTCGAGGATTACGTTTTTAATTCAACATGTATTTTTGCAGGACCTGTAATATAAACAACCGCAGAAACCGGTCGCAATACACGAGCTGCGTACAAATTCCGACGGGCGCTCGTGCGCAAAAACGCGCGCACACGATACACATTAATACGACGCCGCTCGATGTAACAATTTTTTCAGACACTCACCACTAAATCATGCTACGCTCGGTCAAGAATCTATAATGGTATAATCTGGAATGATCCTCCAGTGCGGGTCCTGGGGTCGGTCCGTTGCATGCTAAAGGTGATCCAGAAAAGAAAATCATAAAGCTTTCAATTCCGGCGATAAATTCGTAATTTTCACATAGGCTATTGGCCGCATTGAGCATCTCAAGGGTGGCGTAAGAATCGGGCAAGGTGAAAAGAGGAGAATGATAAGATTTAGTGGCCGTCTTGGGGATGGAAAAGATGGTTTCTTTTTTGGCATAACGCACCATTTCTCCGTCGGGGCCACAACCTATCCATGTGGAGGTGTGTACATATATCTGGGGCTATTGACCGCGCCTTCATAAGTAAACACGGGGGTGCATTCAATCTTAGCGGGGTGGAAGATGTTATCGGCCCCCATACATCAGCGATTATTGTAACCTGGAGAATCGACTGTTAATTGGAAAAAAAATAATTCTAGAATTATCCCGAGAAAAATTCGCATTATTGATTGAAAATATATAGAGTTATACATGATAAATAAAAAGAAAAGGGAAGTCCAAAGTAGCACGGGGTAAAGGTGTATCGAACGGATCAAAACCCCAAGAGGGAGAGAGGGATGATTGGAGAATTGTATTGAGAATTTTCCTCTATATATTACATATATAGCCATTTTTAAATGTATATTCATAGTTCTATTGCAGAATATAAATGGTATAAATCCAATACTTAATTAAAATTCATGTATTTCATTGGAGAAAAAAATCAAATGGGGTTGGAATCCCCTAAAATATGGAAAGGGCCTGTTCATATAATTGCTTTATAAACAACAGGGGCTCATTTGCACGTATCTTGTCTGGAAATAAAATTGGGTATATAGGAAAGTTAAACTAAAAATATAAATACAATGAATCTGAATATATTTTTAATAAAATACGTATACCGCATTTGTTAATATTTACTTGAAACTACTCAGAAATGTTTATAAATAAAAATACTTTCAGAGATTCAACGGTTGCATACTCTAACTTTTCCCAACTACAAGGTTTGATGGGAGATATTCATGAGAATATTTCTATATAGATAAATATAATAATACGAATAGAAAACAAAGTTTCAGCAAAACATTAAAAATATTATATTTTTTTATAGTAATAAAATAAACATTTTTCGAAATTGAATGACGCATAAATGCGTCATCCGCATTTAACGTCAGTTTTACAAACGACGCATATTTGAGTCATTCGTCTGTAATGTGTTTAAATATAAATATATATTTAAATCGATTTAAGGAGATATTTCTTTAGTTTTTCTGCAATGATATGATTATTAGATAAATAAGTGAAAATATTCAGAGAACACCTAGGGATGCTTCTCTGTGTTTGCACAGGCAATTAAATCCAAATGTAATTTACGTCAGCGACTAGAATCAACACCGTCGTATTTATGTATTCAGAGAGAGAGGGAGAGGAGTGCGAGTGGGATAGAGTGAGAGTCGCAATACTTTATTCAGAGAGAGACAGAGAGGGCGCTGGACAGGGGTGGAGACCCTCCGCCATTTAATCACCAAATAAATCAGTCGAATTTAATCCGCTAAGTGAATTAGAAATTATAAACCTTAAAAAGCGCGATTGCGGTTTTTATGCGGAAGGGGACAGAGATCGAAAGGAAAATCGGAAAAAGCTCAGAGCCTCAAAAGCCTCACGTGAAAAGTATCACGTGGCATCGATGCAAATTTTTAATTCCCCATCGTCGGGGCCTGCGAAATAAAGAAAATGTTATTACAGAGAGAACATTTTTTTTTTTGGGATGTAAATTGTGACGATAACGACTTTTTAACGCGGCGAGATTGCTCGCACGAAACGACAAATCTTTTTCAATAATTAACTGCAGTTTTCAATTTTCAAAGTGGCATGTTAAGGCTTCATAAAAATAAATTATTGCTGTGTTTTTTAAAGACCTTTCGTTAGAATTAAATTGTGGAACATAACTATATTATATATGAGTATTTTGAACTCTGTATATTTTACATTTCAACTGTATAGAGCGATATCAATAGAGGTTCAACTTTGAAAAGCAATTATTATAGAGAACATAACAAAGAAGCCTTTGTAATAGTTATGCATAGCTATGATGAAAATTAGTTTTTTAATTTATAAGAGTAAAATTACGAATATAGGTATTTTCTGTGTCGACCCTATTTTTTTTTACGTTACTTATCCGCAATCCAGTTTTAAAGTTTACACAGGGAACCAGCGCGTGCATAATGCAACATTCGACGGTGGTTCCATAAATCCAATACTGACATCAATTACTTGGAGTTTGGGATTCGCACGCCGACTCTGTGCGTGCGAGAAGTACCTCGACCCCCCACCACCGACACCCCCAAGGCGACGCGTGTAAAATTCTCGATTTTATGGGCGACATATTTGATTTGATAGCGCTTTAAGTGACTCGTATACCTGTATCCGCTAAAAGCTCGTAAAATTGGCCACTCTCTCATCCTCGGCTGAAAGCTCGCCCACAATCGATTTACAACCAAAAAAAAAATCAATCGTTTAAAATAATTACGTGAAAAAGTCACCCTTGAAAATAATAAAAAGAAAAACACCATGACACAGCTACTTTTCCGCAATCGGTGGCACAGGACGGTTATTGGAGTTTCGCCATGGGCAGTTTGTGTCGGCGCGGGACACTTCCCTCGTTTAGAGATCAGAGTCCTGCAGGATATCCAGGAGCCGGCGATTTCGTCTTCATCAGACCGTAAAATTGCCACCTTCGGCCGGGGTGTCGGCCAGTCGATAAGGGGCAAGATCCCATATCATTGCCCTCGCAATGAACATCAAATGAACCTTGAAGCCGAGCGGGAACGGTTTCAATTTCAATCAATCCGAGAGACCCTAGCGCGGGACCCCAAACAACTTATTGCACGAATTAAAAACGAAATGAAAATAATGCGAAAATGTCGACGACGCTGAAAATGTAGTGAAAATAGTGAAAAGTGCGAGGGGGAGGGGGCGGTGGGCGTTCGACGACTGTTGCAGGGGTTGGTCGTTAAAGCAGATTTACTGCATTTGTTCGGGTGTTTTAACCCGGCAATCAATACTGGATTCGGTCATACGCTTTCGGATCTGAAGCTGAAGGTTGAATCGGGGTTTCGGGCACAACCAAAAATTTGACATTTATAATTAAATCATGATTAACATAAAATAAATTATATACAAATATTAAATGCGTTTATTCATTCGGAAAGAGAGTACGGTAAACCCTTCTATAAGGCGGTATTCGATAATTAACCGCTATACCGCTCCCTCCTAGATATGTATGTAATGCATTAAACGCGATACAAAAAAATAGGGGCAAAGTCGTCATAAAATTGGCATTGTACAAGGTCATTTAAAATAATAATTTAAAAAATAATCGATTTTTACAATGTTGTATTAGTAACTTTATCTATTTATTTTACTACGATGGATGGCATAATGGAAAGATTCTAAAGATGCAAAATGAATGAGTCTCTCACACTAATATTCCCACCAGTGTCAAACCACGACATTTATCCGACTACTTAGCTCAGTCGCGGTTAATTTATATTATCGAAATAATATGCATGTTATCTACAAGCCATAACACTGGTCAACTTTTGGCTTCTATAACGCGGGTTTACTATAACGTACTTCTTTATAGGATTTCTTCGTTATAGGAGTGCTGACTGTATTAGGTTTTCATCATCATTTGCCAAAAAGCTCTCACCAAACTCCCGAATGGCAGTCGAGGCCCAAGGAATCTGAGTCTCACACGTGACGTGAGGGCTCCCCTTTCGTGTCCATACCGCGGAGACCCAAGCCGTCTTGGTATGCGGTTTTTTATAAAGAGTTTCCCTCTCTTGGCCATTGCTGGCATTGGACGTACATATTCTAACATTTTGGTATCAGATTTTACCCTCTTGACTGTGTCCAGGCAAGTAGGGGGGGGGCTTGTCTCGGTATTCGTTTGTTCTCTTCTCTAAGGCGTTATCTGATTTTAACGAGCCACGAGTGACGAGTAACGAGCAACCACACACATACATCTATATAGATATACACATGCATACATATGCACATCTGCCCAAAATGAGTCGCAAGTGATTATTAGCACTGTCGCGCAATAGCAATTTTTTCATGATGGGAAAGACCTTCAGAGAGAAGGAAGAGGAGCGAAAGTATCGAGGATAGACCAATTATTGATCAACAGATTAGAGTTTTCCTTCCCCGCGTATACTGACTCTGTGGTAAGAAATCCGTTTAAGACCAGATTTATTTATGCACATAAGGATATGTGACATATTTTTTCAGGGGTGCACTATTTTGTTGAGTATTTATCCAAGTTTTCTTGGGTTTTTAGTCAACTCCATGCAGGATTATATTGACTATAATATAAAAGATGCTAGCCATTAGTATATTTAAGTAAGTCTAATTACTTATGCAATCTTTGTGAGCAAAGACGCTTCCGTTGTACGACTTGCGCCAGAAGCCAATCTAAAATAAATAGTGTGCGTACAATTCAGTGCAGTAAATATAGTACGTTCCGGGAAATTGAGTGGAAATGGAGCAGGCGAGCGTACCGGTCACCGAGTCTCGATTTTCCATGTCAAAATAGGGAATATCAATTCGTCGTAGTGGAATATAGCCGGAGCGCTCGAGTGTTTATCCTGGAATCAAGTTTGAGCCCTGCAGAATGCTCGACGTCCCTTAACTTCCTCAGTCAACTATAAAATAAACAAAAGGGCCCCGGTGGGGGAAGGTAGGGGACGCCGAGGGCCACGAAGATTGCCGAAAGCGATCTCGGAGGGAGAGGGACGGCGGTATGCAAAGGCCGCGCGATAAGGAGAGGGACGGGGACACAAAATCAATACGGCCCGGGCCCACCCTTCAAACTCACGAACCCACCTCACCCCCCGGGTAGCGGACACTTTCGGTCGCGGATTTTTCAACGAGCTGCGGGGGCGGGCGGTAAGATTCGGAACCCGTACACACCCCCTGCTGATTTTGAAAATTGGCGAAAATTAACAGAATTATTTCCAGCCCCTTTATATACCAAGTGCCCGTCAAATATTATCGTTTACATGGAACATATAGCCCACGTGACTCGACCTGGCGCACTGCTCCCTGAAAATACTTTGACATCGATCATAAACCGATCAATCTTACTAGTCACACAGTCACAGGTGGATGGATCCTTGCATGGATATTGTCGTAGCAAAGGATGCACGTCCCGGGATATAAAAGGGAAACACATTTCCCACGTGATGACCATCGGGATAGGGGAGAGGAAATGGGATCGGAGTCACGTTTGGTAAATATTTTCGGGCCGGAGTGGTCTCCTTATCCCGTGTTTTGTTTAAAGGTTGACGACACGAACGATGTTGCAAATACGTACGTACGATACACGAGACGGTGCATTAGATATTTTCGATTTGCGTACAAAAGGCGAGTGAAAATTGGGTCGATTGTAAATATCTGGAGCGATTCGGTCGAGCGATCAAGGAAATGTAATTTCCCCCCGCTTCACAATGGTATCGAGGATTTAATCCTGATGTAAGGTCGGAATGAGGATATAATTTATATTCAATCACCTTTTGGGGATAAAATTGAAGTTTGATTACCCGAGGTTCTGAGACGTCGGTCGGTTGGTTTGCCGAAATCGATCGACCCTGTTTAAAATGCGGTCAAACAGATAACAATTACACAGAAACTCGTCAGAGCCGGAAATCGGAAAGGGCTTAATATGGCCCATTTGGGAGTAAATTTAAAGAAAAATATTATGACATTAGTTACATCTGTTTAAACATTAATACTAGATTAAAAATAAAACTCGTTCCAAATTAATGTAAATATTATACAATCAATTTCAATAGATAAAAATTAAATCCTCATCGAATTAATTTAAACATATATTTATGGCTCATTATAATCCGGAAAAGCGATATTTTAATATTCATGATGGCATGTAGCGTTTCATTTATGTTTTAAAAAAAACCTGTTGCCGATGGTGTCAACACGAAATTAGCTCTCGGGATTAGAGTGATTCTTATTTATGTATATTTTTTTAATGGCGTTAATGTTGAAATATCACCGACATCATTTATAAGCGTTAGATTGTTAATTATAATTAAAATGTTGTAGCGGTGTAATTGGGCTGTAAAATAATTTGCATTTATATGCGAAAATAAAATCGAAAAAAAAATAAAAATACATTGGCGGGGTTCAAATGGAGATACGTCAGCGTCGCACCATTATCGCCACTCTTTCTTTTCTTTACATTTTAATACTGAAAAGCGTCTTGAGCCCGAAATGTGTGTCTATCTACATCTCCTAAGGGCACAGCCATCGAATGAAAGATCGTCGAGCGTGGTTCGCCAAGCAAATGAATTAAACAGAGAACGATTATCGATTCCTCAGCCATAAAACATTGCGCGGGGGAGGACCAAACACCCAAATTTCCATGTATATTGAGAGTTTATTTAAGCCGCAAGAAGAACATTGAACAGGGGCGGAGGGGTGGCACTGGAGGCAGAAGAAGTCGATGCGCCTTCCTTTGATGTGTACCAAGGCCGCAGAAGAATGTCGCGGAAGATTGCTTTCGATAAGGGCCCGGGAAAGACACGGGAGAATGACAAAAAAAAAACGTGTAATGAGAAAGCACGTTATTTACCCGGGGTACGCGGCGAACACACGTATACTCGTGTTCCTTTTATACAACACACGAAGGATTGCCGTTCAGGTGAAATTCATTTCGTCAAGTGTTCTATCTACTGTGGAAAATTTAAATTTTCCACTTTTCATCGCCGCGCCGCGTATAAAACCCGGGTCGCAGTGAGTAAAAAAAATGTTTTCAGGTAAGCTCATTTCGTTTTTATGTTGTTATCTTTTGATTAATGCAATACATGGAAGGAAACCTTTTGTGCTAAGCGGTTTAATGTTTAAACAAAAATAAATACATTTCCGCGATGTGGAAAAAACCTAAAACGTTCGCCGAAACACGGAAAAATTCCATTAAACGTGATCGTAATTAAAGAAAATAGTTACATTACGATAGCACGTGAACAAAATCACTTAACGTACTATTACATTAGCTAATCATTTCATATTACTCGAATAATTTACTACGTCGCTGGTTCATCACGTCGCTGGCGCAAGTATATAAGAAATATTTTTTATGTGCAAGGTTTGATAATATTTTAACCTGTGAGAAATGTTTCGCAAAAGCTTTCGATATTGCTAGAGATTTTTAAGAAAACTATTAAAATTAAATTGCTTAAAAAATGTAAACCAGTTGTACATTTTTATTTTACATTTTTAATTATCAAAATTTATAGAAATACTTGACTTAAACAAAACATCAGGGATTGATGTTAAACTATTAAATAATATAGAGGTTCTCAACAGGTGGGGAATTCTTCCCTGGGGGTGGATTTTGAAGTTCTATTGTAAAATGCTATTTATTAACTATTTTATTAATTCAATTTAATAAAGAGAAATGCTTTTTGAATGTCTTTGAAATTGTCTAAAGAAATTAAAACTGGTTTCGACAAGACGTTTTCAAGAAATTAAATAGTATTGAAGCTTCTTACGTTGTAGCACTAGAGATAAACTAAGCACTAGCAAAACAGAAAGAGCCTCACACAATTGGGGAAACTTTGATTAAAGCCTAAGCTCTAAGAAAGCTTAAAATTTGAGGGGATAGTGATCAGGTTGTGCAGGAGATCAATTCTGCAGTATTAGGTTTATTTTCAATTCAACTCGATAAATATACTGATGTAGCACTCATGTAGAATCCACATATTTGCAAAATTTTCACTCCACTTCATTTAAAGAACAATTTTTATTTTGTTCTTATCTTGAAACAACTACAAAGGTCACATTTATTTTAGAAAAAAAAAAAAAATATTTTAATTATTAAATATTTTGTGGACTAATGGGTTGTGGAGGCTGCACAGATGGAGCAGCTATGTTAGAGAGAAACTCGGGGTTTTAAGCTTGTGTGAAAGCTTTAAAAGTTAAAGTATGAGATTTACTGTATGATCCATCATCAGGTACTGGTTGCAAAGACACTAGTGCTAGTTATATTATTAATAGTTTTGTATCAAACAATTTTAATTGTAAGTTTTGTGAAAGATAGAGCTTTTATAACTCATGACTTTTCAAGCAGTTGTGTATTGACACGGAGGCAGTTCATCATCTATTTCTTTTCCATATTCGAAGATTTTCAATAGGAAACGTAACTGAGTTTAGCGATGAGATTAATTTATTTGTATGTTCAAGGACTTCTTAGCCACGCTAAACAATAAGGGAAGAATTGTGCGTCTTGTCTATTACGTGGTCATTTTTGGGCAGTTGAATAAACTGATTCTTCAGAAGCAAGGAAGTAATAAAAATATCATAAAATGTACAGATTCATTCATATTTTTTATGATCAACAGTTGGAAGTAAGATTAAACAATGTTGAAATATTTGAAACATTATTATTAACTCTTGTGGCTAATGGCAAAGAACAAGATCATTCAGAATTATTAAGAAATTAAATTTTTCATCGTTTGGAAGCATTGAAAAATTATTTGAGCTACTATTTTCCTGAACTCGACGATGAGGAGGCATGTTTATTTTAAATGGACGGAAGAATGTAGCAAAAAAAAGTCTAGGAAACTCTGGCTTAATAGCTTACATGTTTATTTTATTTAAAATAAGTTAATCCAGAATTATATAGTAATTTACATAGTGGACGATTTAAACAACACAAAAAGCAGCTCGCATTGCAAAATTGTATAATTGAAACGTTTTTCAATATTCCCTAAAGTCCTGGAATAATTATACGTGTAAGCACGTCCTGACTGCGACTGTACAGTGTGGACACGTCCGCCTATTCATCACGACTCCCTTATCTAATCAGAGACTGCACATCCGATTATGCTAAATAGGCTCGCTTCTGAGTCCTCCTGTAGCGGGCCACATATGCAAATGAAAATGTAAATACCGCACTGTTTGTTCAGGAATTAAAAAAATACCTCGATATAAAACGTCACGTTTAATTTTTATATATTAATTTGAAATATACTTAATTTGACGTTATATATAACATATATATAAAAAGTTTAATGCGGCTTGATTCAAAATTATATTCGTTCCGGTATGAATATGTATACGTTACCCTTTTAAATTCAAACAAAAGCGCAAAAAAAAAATATTAAAATGACAGGATTATTCTTTTGCAATATGAAAAAAAGGGAAATTTATCCTCCCGCAGGACAGCGAGGAAGTTTAATCTCGAAAACTGTGCTTAATTTCTCGCTCATTTAAAGCGTCGCTAATTTTTTACCTTTCGCGCGATAAATACGTGAACGTTTGTGTTGCCAAAACAAGAAAAAAATGTGACGGAAATAAAAAAAAAATTAAAAGATATGCATGTTACGGCTTTAAAAAGAAATAAAAACGTCACGCCTAAATACATACAACATATTTAAATATATATATATATACACAAAAAAACCCCCGTTCATCGAACCCTCGGCGAGTGCTGATTCGTTATAACGCGGTTTTTTTTTAAAAAAATTCTAGGCACTTATCTGTCCTTGACACGTGCCAGAAATTGTCATAATGAGTTATTATTTCTCCCTCACATGCCACACATGTACATATAAGTTACGAGCGAATCCTTTCGTAATTTTTAAAATGCCAAAAAGACAAAGCGATAAATCCGTTAAGAAAACTTTAGAAAATAAACTAAAAATTAACAAAATAATAGAAAATGGTGGTAAATTTTCTGTTGTAGAGTTTATAATGTGATCAATTGTTCAACAAAAAGTCAAAATAAAAAGGCTGGTGAGAGTGTTACTCCAATTACAAAAGCTTTTTGATGACGGAAATGGAAAATTTATTAAGCAAATGGATAGAGGACCTAAATTAAAAATTAAATGAATACATCACTTAATTTTCTGGATCATTAAAATCTCAACATGGAGGAAAATAAGATTTTAGAGCAAGCAAATGTTGGTTTGATCAGCTTAAAAAACGATGAAACTTGCATAGTCTTTTAATAATTGACGAATCGGCTATTGCAGACGTAGAATCAGCTGAAAAATATCCAATGAAGTTCCGTAAAATTGTGAAAAAGGTAAATTATGTGGTTGGGAAGAGACGGAAGAGACTTGGGAAGAGATTGAAAACGAATGCCTACACGTACGTTTATCGATCAGAAACTCGACATCTTCTGGAACTTGAGACACTGTGCACTGATTTTCATGTTGAAGTCGTATTTTTACCTGTAAATACCACTCCCATCTTACAACCTATGGATCAAGGCACAATAGCAGCCTTCAAAGCCTATTATTTAAGAAAAACGATGCGCCAACTCATTGAAAAAAGTGATGTAGGTGATAAAGATGCCATGCAAGTTTGGTGGAAACAATTTAATATTATGAAACCTATCAGAAACATCGACGAAGCGTGGAATGAAGTCACCTAGTCGTGTATGAAGGGTGTTTGGAAAAGGTTGTTCAGTGAAATTGTTAAAGTTCATTTAAATTATGAAAATGATATTCAAAATATCATTAAAGAAATCAGTCGAATAGCCATATCCGGAGGCACCGAAGGTGTTGATGTAGATGATATTCAGACATTGTTAAACCTTCAGTAATTTAAACAGGTAACCCCCGCGATGAACGAGGGTTACCTATATAAATAAATAAAATATCAGCTTTGCAAGTATGTAATAAATTGCCGTATAGAGAGTGTTATCAGCGTGACACATTTTGAATTATACGGTCATCAATTTTTCCGGTTATTTATCAAAATTTAAATTTATATACGCATCGTACACATACAAATGCATTATAAGATAAAAAAAAAAAATTTTGACAGTATTCGCAGAGCCGCACGTACCGGAGTGTTTTTATCTTTGAGCCCGGGGCGACTCGCTGTGTTGTGCTTGAAAAAATCCGCTTTTTAAAGCAATATTTTAATCTGTTTTATGAACGCCAAATAAAAATGTGTAGCGCCCCCTTTAGCGGGCAAAATAAATTATTTTGCGTATGCGACGCAACTGCATTCGGTCGTTCGATAAGTAGTGTCGTTTTATGTGATTTCACCGACTGGTATATTCTGTAAAAGTTTGCTCCCCCGTTACACGCAGGCAGTAGTGTAGTAGACAACCATCAATCTCCACATCCTCGCATCCATCAAGCATTATTAGAGACACGCCCTCTTATTGGGGGCCATCTATTCGCCTTGGAGGGCATTGGCAGAGGCTGACATAAAAACTCGTTGCTCGCGTTAATAAAAGCTCCGAATTCTTCGATTTTTCATGTCAGACGAACCCTTTGTTTCGCAATTAAAACAAATGAGAGGCGATTCCATAACTTCCGTTCAATCCTGTGTATAACAAAAAAAATCTACCTAATATATATCTATATAAAGTTTAATTCATTAGTGGCAGAGATAAAGTAGGCTGATACCGAGTTAACTGTGTCTGATTTGACCAAGTTACTGTACATTACAGGATACCAGCATCATGAAGCCGGGCCCGTCAAGTTGCTGCCAAGTTTCCAAGTCAACTGGGAACTTGTAGGGAGACGTCAACTCTAATTTTCGTCGGGAAATTTAGCTCGGACCATTTTCGCTGCAACCGGCAGGCGGGGAAATAAGAAATAGCATTTTCTTCAATAAACATATACGTCGATCGATAGAATGAGAATATTCTTTTCTTCAATTCTTTTCTTCAATTTATTGTAATATAGGTTTGTAATATATATTTTCGTTATGTAATATATAATATTTGTTATGTAATATATATTTTCTCATGTATTATTATGTGTTATGCGTGATTGGCGAACTGGGTCATTCTGTAATGCCAATCACGCATTGTCTTTAAATAAATAAATAAATAAATAAATAAATAAATAAATAAATAAGCATTGAACGAATTAGTTTTATATAATATTAAATCAGTATATTATACGTATTATTGAGATGAAAATGTTTCATAGATTTTACTCTAAATTATAATTAATATAATAAAATAAGGCAATAAATAAAATAAATATAATAAAATAACGATTTTTATTCCATGAGTAATAAAGGTAAAATCCTATACCATATTATATATAGCTATGTAAAATAATTTTAACACTGAAAATAAAAGCAACTTTCTACTTGGACCTGGTTAAGGATCATTGTCAGAATTTACATTTTCTAAAAATTTATCTAAAGAACTTTGCTTCTACTTTCTCCTCAGCCTTTTTGGACTTAAGTCATTAATCCATTTAGTAAAGATTTACTCTGATTAATGTAAGTAGAGGCGTATTATATATCCTACTTTTTGAGCTCTAAACAGAGTGCATCCATCCTAGTCTTGTGTAGAAAAAAGGGAAGTAAGTGATAAATTATTGAAGTTTAATTTGTGACAATTTTTTTATTAAAAAAATGCAATTGAAATATTATTGTAGTATCTAATTCAATCGAGTAAGTAAATCTTTACAGTTTTTAATTGCATATAAAGCGTATATCATCTACTTTTAAAAATATCTAAATAATAGAAATTATGTTTAAATATTTTTCATTTTTGAAATTATATTTAAATATTATCAGGGTTCGCCAGGGTAAAAATAAGTATGCCAATTTATAGAAAATATAATCATTATTAACGGCAATACAAAAAAACTTGCCATTTTAATGCGCATTTTGAGTAATTGCATTTTTAATCACGCTAGGATAAAATAAGTGAGTGATATATTTGCGTATATCTTATTTCAGTTGAGTATATATTTACGATATTTAATCGCACATTAATATTATATACAGTCAGCCCTTCAAAATGCTAATATGCTAATATTTTCGAGGTCAAATTACATATTTCGTAAATAAATAATACATTGCCCAGCGAAATAAAGGACAATTCTCTTTGGTTGACAAGGCATTTTGTAGAAAATAGTGATTGAAAGGAAACGTTATAGGAGGGTTGACTGTATATTGTAAATTTCAGACAAAGGATTTGTTGCAGAAGTTTTAAATTTATTAGTTTTATAACAATTAACAACTATTTTATATTTGTCTGTAATTTATATTGCTTTTTAATTAATACATAACGCTGGTAATTTATTATACAAAATTATACGGAATAACTAAATTATAATTGATATTTTTAAGTATTTATTTAAGCTTTATTATTTGATATTAAAGAATATATCTTTACCTATGTTTATTACAAATTGCATAATTTTTACTTAAATAGAAATCATGATTCCGATTTAAAAATAATTAAATGTTTATTTCAGGGAAACATACGGTGTTTTAGTGGTTTTAATAATTTTATGGTCAAACCTCGTATTTTAAATAAATGGTAAACACATAGTGTACTCGGAGGAGTGCGGTCATAGTGCATGCGTGCCAAGATTCAATAAGGAGGCCTGGCAAAAAGGCATTAACTTGCGACCCATTGATTCTATCCCCGTGTTAATGCCCTTTTGATTATTTAAACTGGACCGTTAAAAATGCTTTTTTTTTCTTTATCCTTGCCATAAAATTGGGATTGTGTGGGCGCTCGCTATCGCCGTTTAACAAAGGATATCGAAGGGCACATAAATGAGGCTTTTATACTCCCATACAAGTTGAATTATGTCCGATGAACACTGTTTGGTATTACCGCAAGAGTGCCATTATACGACTGTGAAATCTTTTGAGGGGGTCGTAAAGTTAAAGGTAACATAAAAAAGTGTATGGGTTACCAAATAAATATATGAGCCGCGAGAGATATATGGAGGCGTGCTGGAATTTTCAATTAGTCCTCTCTGCGCGTTATACATGGGACGTATGAATGAATAAAATTTAAATCGAATTGATTTTACCTAATTTTGAAAATAGAGTGCCTATTAAAGTGCTCGTTGCGACCCATTAAAGTGATCAAATTCAATGGACGCGTAATATAACACCGCTTTCTATTTACTTTTTTTCGGTCAGATTTTAATTTTATTTCGATAATATATCGATGCACGTCGCAATTATTTATATGCATTTTTAATAGTGTAATAAATATGCGTACGTTTTATTAAATTATAGCATATAGCACGATTATCGATTTTTACGTGTCAGGGGGTATCGATATGGACCGGGTCCTGTGGGTCTCGGCGGGTGGTCCGCTATGGGATCGGACCCCGCTGAGTGCCAACAAAGGTAACACACAAAAAATAGATAATGTATGTTTAGGAACGTTCATGTATTATTATAAAAACAATTCGGATCGTGGAACGTAAAGGGATAATTTTTCTTAAATCTCTCATTGAATATGTAATATCGTGTAACGGAAATGTGTCCATTTGTTAACGCCGCATTACAAAAGGCGTTCAATAGTAACTCGTCTTTTTTTTTAGAAAAAGGAGATAAATTAACGTCATTCGAATCATGGAGCATTGTCAGAGTCGACAATGGTGGTTCGCGTCCGTCGTGACTTCCTCATCACAGACGAAGGGGGACAAGATGAAAAGCTTCACTCGTGCCAGTGCGACTGACTGTCCTCTCTCGGTCACGCCTTGAGGACTTCGTGAAAGAATCGCAGGAAGAATGGATACATTCCGCGGGACAGAGTCCGTGACTGGAATCCCATAGAGCCGAGGCCGTATTGTCCCGTCGCGAGATGCTATCGCCTTAATCAAGTCTTGCGCTGTCGAGGATGTCAAACTGGAAGAACGAATGAAGTCCAGATAAAAATAATGCATTTCAATAGAAATAGTGGCGGTTAGACTTCGTTGCACAGATTTATGACCATTGTATTATGTATATAATCAATTACAAGGTTTATTATAAAAAAGGTTTTTTTTAAATTCCATCAGATTCACTTAGGATAGTGTGATCAGCGATCTTTACTTTATTTTAGCCGAAAATACCAGCGTTATAAAGCCTCAGCCTCCGTTTTCCCTGTGATAGAAAGATACAAAACAAACAAGGACGACAATATGCTAACATTGAGGAGCTTAAAGTCATATTTATAAAAGCAAGAAGACTAATGAAGCAACACTAGTTATTAGAAATACTTTTCGTAAGGTATAAAAAAATTAAAAATGGAAATAAGGATCTCAAGAACATCGCTTAAAAAGTACAACGTCAAAAAGTAAATGATGATGTTATGAAATTAACGGTGGAAGAATTATCAACCTTGATGGGCTGTCCATGGTCCACAGTCTAGGTTAATCCACACCGTTTAGGGAAAGGCCCATAAGGAATTTGAGATTGAATTATCAGCAAGTTTTTGTACGACGTAATTGTAACTGGAGATGAAAGTGGGTGCTATACAATAATCCTGTACGACAAAAACAACCCTTCGGTCAGTCTTAAATAGAGGAGGTCCTTCTGTACAGTCAGCCCTCTTATAACGCTACCTCTAAATCGCTGTTTTCTACAGAATACCCTGTCAAATAAAGAGCATTAATCTTTATTTCGCTCTGAAATGTATAATTTATTTACGAAATATGTAATTAGACCTTGTAAATATTAGCATTTTGTAGAAATCAACGATTTACAATAAATGTTGTTTGAGCTAAGTTGGATGAAGCTACGTCAGATTTGACAGATACAATGATTATGTTTCATATTTATATTTTCCATAGTTCCTATGACTTTCTTGTAATATGTTGTAAACTAATTGTTAGCAGTGTTTGTAAGCTGATTTTTAAAACAAACAACATTATTTAATTCCCTCTAGTTTACATGTAACGACTAGTTTAAGTTCGAAAGAATCGCGTGCATGAACGTCATGCGCGACACAACCTGGACACGATTCGCGTGCGCATGAACGTCATGCGCACCGCACCGAAGGGATAAATGAAAAATCTGATGAAAAGTTAATATTTTCTCGTAATATTTCCAAAAATACAATATTTTAAAGATCGATCGATTACGCCTTTTTTTATTGTAGACCCTTTTCATGATGACCGACTTATGATTGACTGCTGATTTGTACAAATATTACGATTTGATCCGAGCACAATTCGGCTTTTACGACGAAATCTAATCATAATTTAGGATACACATCCGTGTCTATCCCTCCTTTGATAATAGACAATACAATAATCGTGAAATTTATTAACACTAAACCGAACCACCCTCGGCCGGAGTTGGTACATCGCCGATGGCGAATCTCCCCCCGCCGCTTGTTAGAGGTGTCTTTGCCGTTACACTATGACAATATTACGCCCGGAGGCAAGCTATCAATTTTGCCAGCTCCGCCACATTTTAATCACTGTCATTTTCTTAGCTGGGGTGTGTGCACAATAAATTGCTGGTACCTGTCGGACCACTTCCTACGTTCCACGTGCGTGATCCGACGATTACCTCGTATCAATTCATCAACCCTCCGGTTGTTAGAATCAATCACGGAACTGTGAGCTTCGTGAGCTGTCCGTGGAACAAAGACGTATCTCATGCTCGAAATGAGTTTAAAATCTGCGATGCTTGACGTTTCGCTTCATATTTTTTTGCAATAATTGAAACACGCACTTAACAGTGAAATTAATAAACAAAATAGTTACTTTTTTATATTAAGTAAACCGGTGGTCGCCAATATCAATAAGGATCTGAGCTACTTATACATATTCCCATTCTCCCCACCCCCTGGTTTTAGAAGTATATTTAATTTCACATCATTTTATGTAAAAGAATCATTCAGTTTGAGACGACACGTGTTTTAATTTTATTCGTAACGAAGAGTACTTAGTTTTTCATGAAATTGATCGCATTATTTTTTCATCAGATTCAATATTTTCGATTGATCATGATTTCTATAAATGCTGTGATAAGTTCATCACGTCTTGTTTTCCAGATATTATATGATATGTTTTATTAACTTGCGATTCAATTTATGAAAAAAATTGCAAATCACATTTGAATTCTATTATTTCCATTTCTGATGAAGGGCCATCTTCCTGAAATTTTTTGACGAGACAGCTGGATAGTTTTACAGTGTCAAAATTTATTAAAGGAGCTGAAACAAATTGTCAAAGCAGCTTAACTCTCTAAAGTCACTAAACTCTAGATTAAACTATTTTCGCAGGCTTGAAAGAATCTTGACATCATTTTCTCTTTGTAGATTTCATGATTAATTTCCACGAATTAGGTTGTGCTCCCAGAATGTAAGTTTGTTGGAAAATGCCTGTACTTTAAAGTTCATTTCCACAAAATTATTATCTTGTCTCCGAAGTTGAACTGAATGTTCATTTATTTATGAAAGCTCTGAATGTGTTTCATCCTTGAAAAATTCGATTATTGTAGGTCCTTTGCTCAACCGTCGATTTTTGTGTGGAGCAGGAGGTTTGCACACTGGCAATTTAGCTTATCTATCAGAGCCTTGACCAGACTGTATCTCTATTTTACTTAAAAAAATATTTTACAACGATAACTTTCTAAGCATTTATTTGAAATTTAGTTTCGGGGTCCAATGATAAAATTTGATAGGTAAATTTATAAATATGATCAAATATCCTACGCGAGCTACTGTTTGGCGACCACTATCATTGAAGATGCAGAAAAATATGCATTCATATCTGAATATAAATAAGGAATGTCACCACATTGTGGAGATTATGTTAGATAAGAATCTAGTAAGATCGTCATAGTTTATAAAGTCGCTTTAGTTTATATACGACAATTTAAATTGTTTTGCCTTTTGATGCACAGTGGCAAATAAGGCCAGTGTGCGAAATAAAGTGGTGTAAACAATCGTAGATGAATCTCCGTGCCGTTTATTAAACAAATATCCTTCTTAAATATGTATGACCTTACTCCAGTGAATTCCGTCTCCTATTTGCGGAGAAAATGGGACACGGGGGCGTCGGTTGCTAAAGAACTAAATACTTGTTCGTATACTTTGCAAAAACTTTCATCATCATCTGCGACAACTTTGAAAAAGTTTTTAGAGTAAGCAGCTTGAATCTCTTTCGCGTCGTCGTCTCAGCAAGATAGATAGATGCTTTGCCGTGTTTGTGTTTTAAATTATACGGATAAAAATATTTGAATTTCGTACTTAATTTAATTTGATGATGGAATTAATTTATAACGGATTAGGCAGCTTTGGAAATTTTGTTAACGCGGCTCGTCGATCGCTTAATCCGGATGAAGTGGAAAATTTCCCGTTTTCGGCGACACATTTTCCGAGATAAAATGTAAATATAGCGGGGAAAAAATCGCGTTTCCGTTTGATGTAAAGATGCAGTTCGCCGGCGCCGTGGCCGCTCGGCTTACCCGATGTTGCCAATGTAAACATTCGCCTCCAGTAATATGGTAAGTAGGTAAAAAAAAGTTACCGGGAATCCGCCGTGGGACAGTTAAAAGCATATGCTAACAACTTCGGGTTCAGGAAACCGGCGGTCCGACGGGAATACGTACGCGATCCAAATTCGCGCATATGTCTCGAGTATGAAAATCAGGCTTAACCGGGTAACATTAATATGCCTTTGATACTTTGAAAGTTTGTCGGTAAACGTTTTCTGAACATGAAATTTCGCGAGACGGGCTTTTGACAGGCTGTATTCGAATCTTGAAAGTTTTATTCCCCGAAGCTCAATGCTAACGACGCGGATTACTACTTGTGCAGAAGTAAAACGCTAAATTACGCATTATCGAAAAATAACACGTGTACCAAAACGACGGCAATAATAAATCAAACGTTTACATTAGAACTAGAGATAAGACTTGAATTAGCCATCATTCAATTTATATAAAATTAGGGAATCGCAGAAACCATAATCCAATTGATGAATATTTTATATTAAATACAATACCGAGTATTAAAATTGTAACATCTTGTAATTTCGCGTAAACTTGTTATATAAAATCAGGCAAGTATCGTATCTCTCAAAAAAAATGTTAAGGATATACATTATATAAGAGTTCTTAGTCCTAGCCAATTAAAGCCGTCATGGTTTTTTGGAAAGAGGGTGTTTTAAAAATTAAAATAATATTTGCTAAAATTTACACAGTTCGGTAGTGAGAAAAAGTCAGATTTTGGCGTTATCGCATAGCGCAGGGATATCTAGTAGAGAAATTATGAGACCAGTAAGTTGCTCTTATGCAACGGTGAGCAGAATTTAAAAAAAAACGCAGATTCAGGTGATACAAGTTGCCTGAAAGGTTCGCTCCCAGTTCTTCGCTTGCACAGCACGATATTTTTTCTCGCTCGCACTTGCACATGCGATATTTTTATACGCTCATATTCGGTATGGAGCGAAAAAAAATATAGCACCCGTGCTAATAAAAATAATATTCTTGATTTTTTTTTCGGAGTTGCAGACAATTCTTATTTAGAGTTTTTTAGGCAAATACAAAAAGTTTGGGACATGTAGGATTTATATTAAAAGAGTTATTCTGGAACACAGTGGATATTCAAGAGGAATTTATAGCAGACGGTGGAGCAGAATATTTCGGTTCATACGGAGAAGATTGCGGGATGACGTTTAATGGACCACTGGTCAGTGAAAAGCCCATTCATAACGAACGATATGATAATCCAGGTAAGAAAGGGCGAAAATTGACCACATCTGGACTAAAACCGACTGGCAAAAAGTCATATTCTCAGATGAAAGCAAATTTAATTTGTTTTGATCAGATGGAATGCAGTTTAAAAGGCGTAGATCTGGAGAGCGAATTCACCAAAATTGCCTCTGAGTGACTTTGTGGCATTCAGCAGATCAAATGGTTTAGGGATGTTTCTTATATTTTGGAATTGAAGAATTATCATTCATCAACGGAGCAGTTTATTCTGCGGTGTAAAATTCATTACTGCAAAACCATCTTCATCTATCAATCGAAAGCCAATATTCCAGTTCAAATGACATAATTTTTAAGATAACGTTGTGCCACAGATCCGGAATGGTAAGATAATTTTTTCAACAATATGTTAATAAATCAATAAAAAAAAGTCTTATTCAACAAGGGATGGTGAAAATACACAAAATAAATCTTACGAGTAATAACAATTTAATTTAAATAACAAAAAAGTATAGTATAAAGGAATTTTAATTGCACATTTAGAGGTTTTAGTGTACTCTATGCCCCAGAGTATTCATGACGTGATAAAGCAAATAAGAGGACCGACAAAATAATAAAAATTGATATAATAATCAAGTTCTGAGTTGTGTAACATTTCTATAAATAAAAAAAACACAAATCTCCTTGTACCTCTCTCAAATATTACCCCCGAAAACTTTCACGACAATCCTATGATATCATACCAAGTGTTAAATGGTTCGTAGAACAAGTTTTTTACCTGTTATGGGATATTAAAAAAACAGATGTTTTTAAACCATGTATAGCATTCGAGGCTAGCTTTTAAAAAAATCTTTTGAATGTGTTTTTGTCATAACCGTGATCAAATTAATCTTAATCTATGCACGTGCCCTAAAATCGGCATTTAATAATCCAAGAAATGGATTTTGAAGAGGGGAACATTTCATGCGATTATGAGTCGGATAACTACATTATAATTACCAAAGTTAAAACGCTGAGTTTTTAACTTATTGTACGGACCGAACTCAGATTTGACTTTCAATGAAAGGCAAATATGATTGAAAGTTCCACAAGAGACATCGCTGGCGGAATAATTGGTTTGCCCGGGGCCCCATTTTAATTTTAACTGCTTAATTAAGGTCTGCAAAAATCTAAAAATAATCTAGAAAATATAAAGAAACTCTGCCCATATACCCCGGGTCGAAAAATCGGTATCGCGTTAATTAATCTCAGTCAATACAGCTCCGGGAGTCGATATCCGGGAGTTTCCTCATTCTTGGCGCGACTCCTCCGGACCCCGGCAGATCGGATCTCCAGTTTTAATTGTGCAGGCCCTCCATTGTTTCCTTGGATTCATTAAAAGGTGCGGTCGGCACTTCGTTAGCGATACGATACGATCTGTTGATAAAAGTCGAATCGTAATTTAGTCCCGTGAAAGAGAATGAAGGCTTATCGGCGCCCAGGGGTTGCCCTACTCCCTGCGAGTGAATAGATAATCGGGCCAGAAACCTACACATTAGATAATTCGACCGTTAGCGTTGATTACGTGGTCTACCGTTTTCGATTGGTCAACTGATAAGGTAGCCGAGAGCCGACACTGTAAATAGATTATAGATAGTATCGGAGGAACCGCTCTGTAATGATATGGGCAAGTGTTTCTTGGCATTGTGAATAGAGAATGCCATAAATATACAGCTGCGAGGAATAGATCGCGGTGATATATTATAAGTATAATGTGAAGTATCCACTATGATAGACTGGCTCGAACTATTATTTCCTAATTTAAAATAACTTCTTGCTTAAATAATTATATAAATTATATACAGACAGTCATCGATTTACGACGGTTTGCCTTACTACGATTGACATACAGTCTGCCCTCCTATAACAAAGAGAATCGTTATAGTAAATCGCGCTATAGAAGTTAAGGGACACATACAAAAATTGGGGTTAGGTTTTTTTTATTGTATTTTGTATATTTAACGTAATTATTACATTAGATATATTTCAAATTGACCTGTTGAATTGAAACTATTTTTAGTTTGTTGTCAACCAAAAAAAAAATGTAATTTGACCTTGAAAATGTATGTGTTGTAGAAAACGATGGTTTAAAATAAAGCACTGTATAAGGAATTTTCGCACACCCCGCTCTATAGCAGTGAGCGCTATAGAATGAGTTTATATATATTGGTTTTGCTAAGAAAATATACGATGATGACTCAGGATTTCTTTAGTATGGCATTCGATTACCAATAAAATTAAATTAATAAAAAAAACACTAACGGAATTATTCCCAACTTAAACGATAATTAATAAATAATTTAATTTCCCTAATATATTTAAAAGAAAAAGGAGTTACAAGCTAAAAAAAAGCTGAGATGTAGTTATAAGCTAAAAAAAACTAGCCGTTCCGATGGGGTCTATTGGGGACCTATCAGTGACCGAAATAAGGCTGGCCGATCTCTATTGTCACAGGTCTCCTTTCACGGCATAAAATCGAGCCTTTTTTTAACAGGACTATGCTAACAGATGATGAAAAATGGATCACATATGAAAATATTGTCCGCAAAAGACAATGATTGGATGAGGATCAACCACCCCTACCGGACTCGGACCAAAGCAGCTGCAAATAGTTCATGAAAAACTACTGGAAAAGCGTCCTGCACTCGTTAATCGGGAAAACGTTATACTGTTACATTAGTAGTGGTAAAAGTGACTCAAGAAAGGATTCTGAAGCTCAATTGGTCTGTTTTGTCACATCCACCCTACTCCGCATATCTTACTACTACGGATTACCACATTTTCGGTTCCTTACAGTTTTTTTTTAAAAGGAAAAACCCTGGAAACTACTGGAAAAGCGTCCTGCACTCGTAAATCAGGAAAACGTTATACTGTTACATTAGTAGTGGTAAAAGTGACTCATGAAAGGATTCTGAAGCTCAATTGGTCTGTTTTGTCACATCCACCCTACTCCGCATATCTTACTCCTACGGATTACCACATTTTCGGTTCCTTATAAAAATTTTTTAAAGGAAAAACTTTCATTAATGATGAGCAAGTCAATCAGGTCCTCGATACTCTCTTTAAGTACAAACCCACCAAATTTTATAAGGAAGGGTTCGATAAGTTGCCAATAATATGAGAGAAGGTAAAATATATTTAACAGTAATGAATACTAGTGGCGTACGGTGGACTTGATGTTGGGTGTGCTGAATGTGGAAAAAAAATATAACAAAAAATACAGTTCTTTTTTAATGAATTTTATTATTATTTATATAATAATACTATTCTTTCTTTAATAAAATTCATTAAAAAAAAAATGTATCTTTTTCCACATTCAGCACACCCAAATTCAACAGCACCGTATGCCACTAATTAATTACTTCTTAAAATACGTTCTTACCTTTTAAAATACCATCGAGATGAAAATGTTAGCATAAGTTATTCTCTGCTTACCTGCAATGAAAAAAAACATACTTTAATATAAATAATTATGCACATTTTAACAGTTTGAGAAGCATAGAACTGTTGAGGCCATTTCATACGTTATGGATAAGATTAAACGTTTTCGCGTTGATAATATGAAGGCTTTGTTCGAAAGCCGCGGTAAGCATTTTAACATTACTTTGGGCAAACTTGTGTTTAAGTTGCGGATTACGTTGTGTACGTATACAGGAGAACAGGCTTTCGTCGGGGAACTTACTTACATTTACCCCGAGAAATTAACTTGTTCTTGAAACCTAAATAAATCTATTTACCTGATCCGGATTAATAAGTTTGACGCGTCAATACCCAAATTAATACGTACTCGCGTTTTTAATGTATTAATATTTTCCGCGTTGAATAATCCGAAAGTAATATCGGCATCAGCATTTCGCCAATTACAGATCAACGGAGTATTATGAAGTCGTGGGCGCTCCTCTTCGGGGAATACCTAGTTTCAGGGATGATATGGATATAACGAAAGGGGGTGCTTAATCAGCAATCCAATCTCGAATTAAATGAGCGCCCCATCCCCAACTTCTTCATCGTCAGTAGAGAATTTTTATCTCAAACAGAGCAAGGGAGATGGGCGATCGTATTCATTCAGCGTGGATATAATACATTTTTAGATACATAATAAACTTTCAATTGTGAAAGAGGGTTGATGCGATGAAGTATCAGATTTAATGAATGATACATCTCCCCGCTCACTATGGATATTGTGATATATGACGAGAAAAAATAATAAGGCTATTCAACTGGAGATGAGAATTTCGTGTCGTATTTTTCCGATGGCCGAAAATATTTCGAATAGAAAATATGTTACACAGCGCAAAAAAAATAATAGGATCAATAGATTATGACATCTGCAATATTGTTATATATTACAGAATTTGATATTTTTACTTATCTAATCTGATAAAATTTGATATTATTCAGATTTAATCGTAAATATAACATCAATGGAATTATTATTACAAAATAAAATATATTAATACCGACACTTCGTCATAAACTGAAAATATCACCAAACTCTCTGCTTCTCCAACTTTCAACCAACAACTCCTAAGAATATCTATATTAGGCCGATTCTTTTTATAGATAGTTTCCAGAGATAAGTTTTTCGAGTAATTTATAAAAGATGATGAACATCTATAAACGGGGATAAGTTATATCACTTAAATTAAATCGTAACTCATTATGGTCGGTGTATTTAAAAAAAAAGTCATTGAAAGGCCATTCAAACATTTCTAAATTTACATAGACCTTAATTATTGAAAAATAATATTAAAAAAATATATTTCGATGGTTTGAAGCAATTCTGAGAACATAATCTCAGTCATAGGGCGATACACATATCTCCACCACTACCAAAAATTGTAACTTATTTTCTATGTGAGCTAGAATTATAAGATTTAGAATGCATATAGGTGAAGGTATGTTCTTTCGTATCAAATAATATTTTGTATTAAATGTTATCAGGGTTTGCCCAGAATAAGTTAATTATGCAAATTTAAATAATATACCTTTATTAGATAAATGATTATATATACTCCCGACAGTTTGGGAAATACTGATCTGATTTATATAACTATAGACAACTGTAATATTATATATTGCAAATTAAATAATAATATTTTAATAATAAGAAAACGATATTTAATATTGTTTCCCGTCTTATAATAAGATTTTTATAATAATATGCAGAATTGTTATGTTTCACAATTTATTTCTTGTTGTATTGGTACACTTTATCTTTGACGTCTCTTGACAATGGTTTATAATGAATGCCTGCTTTATTATGGGCTATCAATGAGGTTTTATGTATTGTGGTCGGTGATTTTTACTCGTGAAAAACTACTTCTCGAAGATGAAATTTTTTTTTACGAAGGTTAGGATAGAATCCTTGTAGAAGGCAATTGCTTTAATGAAAATATTGGATTCTAGATGAGCTTCAAAGATTGAAAAAAGCACTTGCATAAGAATCTGATGTATTTGAAAGGGACTGTTTTGAAGGGGACAGAATTGATATTAACGATAAATAAAGATTATTAAAGAAAAACAGAAACTCCGCGTGTTTTTTTAATAAAACTTCGCATGAGCATTAGTTGAGACAGTACTACGTACATATATTTAAAATATTAACCAATTCGGTTAAAATATTAAGCAATTCCGGAGGATCGGATCGGTTTAACGAAACTGGAATCTCCACTCTCCGTAATTGAACTAGAGTCCATTTCACGGCCCCACATTATAATTCACCTGATGTGCTGGTAAACAAGACGTAAAAAAACGGATGAGCGGATGCGTGCACAAGGGTTGAATCACTTGCGTCTGCCATTTCAGGGATGATTGAAACTTCAATTTCGGGGGCGGACGGATGATGAAGTTATATTTTTAATACGGACCGCCATAAACTTAGGAGGGGAGAGACGGGAATAATGTGCTTACCATCGAGACCCACTTTCTAGGGTGGGTCACCCGCACGAAAAAAATAAAATAAAGAAAAGTTTTCGTCTATTTGTTTGGTAGACTCATTCTGATTGGAGAGGGATTGTTCTCTGTTGACGCTGGTGACTCGCGTCTCGCGAGAACGCGAATAATCACAGCTTTTTTTATTCTATATATGTATTTTTTTATTATTAAATATTAATTATGACAGGATGGCATCCTGAGAATTTCCATTCGGCGGGAAAATGCCTGGCTCTCCTCTCACGGGAATAAATCAATTCGAGGAAGGGTTCAATTGAACGGTTTTTTTATTCGCCTTGCGGGATATGCAGACCAGCCCCCTCACGAGATATATTTTTCCATATTTTCTTCATTTTCGCTGGAGGTAAACACGTTACCCAAATCGAAATTTCGTTCAAGTCAAATAATATTATGCACACATGTAAGCTTACGTATACACATGCACGAGGACTCAATAAAATGTTTGCTTAATAAATTCGCAGAAAAGTTCAAAATACACACAAAACGATTGAAACTTATTTCATCATAATAATAATCCAACAAAATAAATAATTAAACAAACAATTAAATTGATCATTGTAATGTGTATGAAAACATATATGAAAAATCATTGAACAACTTTTCTATATATAAAATAAAATTATTGATAAATAAACCAAATAAAATATAACACATCCCTACCACTACCCATCAAAAAATGTGTAACTTATTTTATATTCGAGCTAGAATTACGATAATTGAAATGCATATAGGTGATAGTATATTCATTAATATAAAATAATAAAATTTAAAAATATTTAAAAATAACAATTATTAAATGTTATCAGGGTTTGCCCGGATAAAAGTAACTATGGCAATTTAAATTAAATCACTCCGAATATGTACTGATCTGATTTATTAAGCCATAGACAATTAGAAAGACGCTAGGTTTTAATTTTTAAATGAATCAATCGAGAGGTTCAGGAGTCATCTTTAATATACAAAACCTAATATAACCTATACCGTTATTTTGCAAAAATGTGCGAATTATCATAGATGTGATCCATTTTGAACTGTTAGAACCTAGTTAAACAATTGATATATATATAGTCAGCCCTCATATAATGAAGAAATCGAGATCATGTTATAAAAAAATCTGCGTTATAGAAATCAATCTGAGCTTTTTATTTTTTATGCTGAAATTAAATCTAATTTAACCTTGAAACTTAACATTTTAGGAAATAGTGGTATGGAAAGGACTGTTGAACTTGTTTTAGAAATGCGCGGTATAGCAGGGAGCGTTATAAGAGGGTTTATTGTATTGTCAACAGTATCAATTATCGATTAAAAAATGACACAAACATTTTTTTTATCAGGAAACATAATACCCATTATGATTTTATTATTAATATTTGACTTGGATTAATACAATATATTTTATCTCAGCTAAAATTTACGTGAAATCGCACAAGAGAGTTTCCCTTTCTCGAATTTTCTCGAGTTATTTTTAAGACCGAATACGTTTACCGTTATTTTGATAAAATGTGCGGACTTTTATAAACTTTTTTTAACACATTCATCAAGACAGATCAATAACAACAGGTGAAACAACACCAAGAATTTCGAATCAAGATATCGATGAATTATTCATTGATTTTTTAAAAAAAAATTGATTATCCTAATCATAAAATAGTTAATTGTGATATGCTTTATAATTTGGTCGATATTTTGAATTTATTAACGGCCTGAGCCGCAGGCTGAGAGTTTGCAGGACTTGTCACTCGCACTCGGCACATCCCACCGGATGCGAGCGAGTAAAAACATGTAAATAGCATGAGGCAAAAGCGGAATATATTGTTGTTTTTATTTTTTTTCGCAATTTCAGGCAATAAAGTAGTATGATTATCTGTAATATTTATTCTTTTGACAAAAAAAAGTTTGTGACGTGTAGAATTTATAATAAAAGATTAATTGAGAGAATAAAAACTGGGGTCCTCAATAGAGCCCTACAGCACGGCTAGGTTAAGCATTAGAGCGGCCCATTTTTAATGTATTTCGTATATCGAAAAGTTATGCAAATGAACGTGGATGACATCTTAGAAAAAATATCAAAAACCACATTAGCAGAGCAATGCAAACGCGACGATCGCTCGAGAGCCTCGGCTCGCCCCCAATGTTTTTAATGCATTTTCATTGTAATTTATTCACCACGATCAAAACTTAGCAAAGTTTCCCTGTCGGCATGATATTCCCCTAATTGCGATATTTATTTTTATTCCAGGGAAACGGAAACGTCGACCGGGAGACGGGAAAATCAAATATGATAAATGGGTGACGCTGATGGCGGCAAGTCGACTGTGCATTAACTTGACATGAAAAATTAATATTAATTACGGCGGCCTAATTGAATTGACAATTAGAAATTCATTATAATACAGAACGCCTATCTGACGATAGACACGGCCTGGATTAATGGAGAATTAAAAAAAATATACATTAAATTATAATAAATATCATTTTTTTTTTCAAAAATGAGAACATATTTTGCAATAAACAATTATATATATATTTTTGTTCAGACGCCTTGTATACACGAAAATGAGATTCCGGCGCCTCGGCGTCGGTCGTTAAATTCGCCAAAAATATGCAAAGGATATGCAGACAATCGGCAAAGAGGAGAAACCTTTATTTTGTAATTCGCGTCGCACAATCACATTTGAGCTCAAAAGCGATTCGACATTCGACAAATGGAGGCTCTGGGGGGTGGAAAAAGGGAAGAGCAAACGAATGGGGGTAGCGAGGTGAGGTGAAGGGGGAAGGTTGTGCATCAGGGCGGATACAATCTGCTCCCCTTTACCCTTTGTCCTGCGTTTCCCTATACAAACACCGGGGCCTCGACTCCAGATCCGACCAGCGTTTTCTTTTCTAGAAGACAATAAGAAGCTCGGGAACACATGCGGCGCCTATCGGATCGTGCGCGAACCTCGTCATCCTTGGCGGCGTTATCCTGGAGGGCCAAAGTTTAACAAGAAACTTAAATGTATCCATGGATTTACACTAGGGACCGGTTCCTGAACTTGGAGAATGGGGATATACGTATTAATGCAAGGATATATACATTAACACTGACTTATTTCTAGAGAAATAAGTATTAATACAAAAAATAGGTAGCAGATGCGCATCTCTAATCGCTTAACACCTCGCAAATTTGCAAGTAATATATTCAGAGCGATTAATTTTTAAGAGTCCACAGTGATAAATTTGTTTGCGTTTCGAAACTAAGTCGCCCCGCGCCGGGGGCCCTATTCAATTAAAGATCCTGGAGCCCGAGGCGAAGACACAAAAGCGCATCGCTCTCCACACAACCCCAAACAGTTTTTACGACAAAGATTAATTTTAGATAAGCGCCTAGGGTTTCGTGGCCGTGCTAACCTACAAAAATGTCGCGAGAGTGATGATACAGAAGGAGGGGTGGGAGTATAAAAAAAATTGGCCCACCCATCCCCCCAAAAAACGATAATAATAAATGGACACGTGAAGGGGATGAATGATAAGTGATGCATATGGCGCTCGTAAAAATGTGTATTTGAATATTGTAACCCGGATAAACGATACTGAACCTTAAGGAATATCAGTGCTATACAACAAAAAAAATATTAATAAATACATATCAAATGTGCGTCATTGCATAATTATCGTTAAGAGCCGTCGACGCATTTATGCGTCGTTCGATGTCGAGTAAAATCGTATAGAAATTTTAACAAAAATAAATTAAAAATGATGTGCGATTTCTCCATTTCATTTTTTACAATAAAAGAACGTGGATAGAAACGAATTGAGAAAATATATCGCAAATGTTTAGCGAAATGGCTCGGATCCATCGTTCGTGATGAACGATGGTCCTTGGAATCCGTTTCAATATATCTCTGTCTCATGATGGACGAAATCAATTCATCTGTTTTATCGATCCGTCTGTATCGCAATTCGTTCTCATCATTTTTACATCTATTCATAATTTCGACGTTATTGAGAAGAATTACCACTCCGGGAGCAATTAAACGTTTTTCGATTACGCGTCTCTGCAATCAAAATCATACACCGGATGATAAACAGCGACGGGGGCGGGGGTCGATTGGTTAGAAGGAGGGCGTCGGTCGGGAGGATGTACGGAGATCGATCGACAAAACACCAATGCAAACAGGTAGACAATCAAACGAGTAATACGGTGTACAAATATTAGGCAGGTGTCAATATTAAAACAATGGCCAGTGAGAGGGGCGGAACGGGGAGTGGGGGTCCGGGGCATTATGCAAATAAACCGACCGGGACCCATAGTAATTTACGAGCTGATTGAGCCAAAAGGAATATTTAACGCTTAACAACTCTATCCTGATAAAATGGAATTTATTATATTTTTTTTTGGTCGCGAACCAACTACGTCCCTGGAATATAAAATCGGTGGCGAATTCGGACGCTATTACATAAAAAAAATAATTAAATTTCATCAATATTCTCATACAAGTGTTCGCTGTTATACAAATCCGTAATTCATTGAAAGAATTATCGTAAATAATTTGAGGTAGCGAAAAAAATAAGATGAACTCTAGCTGGTTGAGCTCGAACCACGACTGAAAGGCTTAATAGCATTGGAGGTAGTATTGAGATCCATCCTATTTTGTTGATTTATTTAAATGGTCGTTAAACTCGAGGTGGGTCTTTGCCACCTGGATGGCACTACGCATTCTCCAACAGAGACGCGTCCAACTCAACCTTAAGGCCAGGATTGCGATGGTTGTCCTAGAGGTTAACTAGGCTCTTAGATACTTCGACGTGGTTAGGTCTTTCCCATGATGAAAGGATTTCTACTGCGCGACATGGCCAATAATCACTAGTGACCGGCTACTTGAGACCTGTTTTGGGCAGATGTGCCTATACGTGTATGGGTGTGTGTGTGTGTGGTCGCTCGCTACTTGTCACTCGTGACTCGAGGAAAGAATAAGCGAATACCGATACAAACCCCCTCCTACTTGCCTGGACACAGTCGAGAGGGTAAAAATCCGACACCAACAAGGTAGAAGATGTACGTACAATGCCAGCAATAGCCAAAAGAGGGAAACTCTTTACAAAAAACCGCATACCAAGACAGCTTGGGTCCTCGCGGTATGGACTCGAAAGTGGAGCCCTCACATCACGTGTGAGTTTCAGGTTCCTTTGGCCTCGACTGCCATTCGAGAGTTTGGTAAGGCCCATGCCCTCAGCGAGTGAGAGCCTTGTGGCTGGCAAATGATGATTTAGATAATGAAGATATATCCTACAGTCGTCCAAAAATATAACCAACGCCTAGAAAGGCAAGTGTTCAGGGTGTCTGATTGATTCTTGCTCCAACACGGCCTAAAGACATACAAAAAGCCCTGAGTACAGAGCGATTGGAAATTAAGACCGAGTGTCTAATGGGACCAGGGGTGGACCTGAACACACTGAGCACCTCTTGATCGAACTCCGGCAAGTTTTACAGTATCTGCTTGTAAAATTGACCATAGTGATTGTAACGAGCAACCTCGCGTAGTTCAAATGTCCTGTGATGAACTGGGACACGTAGTGGTTTGGATGAACCCAGTTCATCTAAATACGACTAAAGAACGTCAGGAAGAAACAGAACCCAAACTCTCTGGTAAAGCCAATCTTCCACTATCGCTGCCAATCTGTAAGTGGTGCTTCGATCGAAATCAAAGTCTTCATCGGGGAGAGAGATGACATACGAACTTACACGAGCTTCTCTGGCTGGCAATATAATCTAGATTGCTGATCTGATCTGTATTTACAAATCTAGCAGGAGGATCCCAGTTAGAGCCATCAGAACGGGAGTAGAGGATGTCCGTTAAATAAGCATTATAAGCGCGGACCACTTCCCAAGCACAAACAGAGTCACGTCCAACTCATCCCTGAGGCCGGGATTGTGATGGTTGTCCTCCAGGTTAACTAGCCTCCTCAAATATGGGTCAAGTCGCCAGCCATAAGCCAGGGAGCTGAGCTGTCAACGTACGGATTGTAACAATAATAATCGGACGTGGATAGGGCCCATTCATTTAATTTACCGTCTGATCGGATGCTACGGACACCTCCAGTAGCACATCCGTCACCGTATCAGAAAGAAAAGCGGCCTGGGCTAATAGTTCGCGTCCGATACTGACCCTTTCCTGAGATAGGATCAGGATGATCCTCAAAATTCGACAAAAGTCTGCTAAAGCTTAGATCATCATAGACCACAGTGCAGAACCATTTAAAATGCAAGTAAAGTAAAATACAAAATACTCTATCAGAGCAATTCAATAATGGTTTTCTTTTCGGTACCCCTAATAATTAAAAATTTTACATCAAACCTAAATTAACGTCGCCGCTTTGTTGGCGCATAATTGGATTTATAATGATGCGCATACGCAATGGTATTTTTTTTTTAAATTATTTTTATTCGGATTATCCCGATGAAAGGAGTTTTTAAAATTTAATCAATACGACCACAAAGGTGGGCCAGGGCCGGTTTCGGGCAGCACAATGGGCGCCGCAGATTCAAACACGAGCGCCTCACAAAGGCCAACTTAACTTTTAATCATATCTTTGATCAATAAGAATAATTAGTCATGAACGCAGATTAATTGCGGTGTAGGCTCCCTTACTTGTGCGCTACTGATTTCGACATTGAATTAAAATACACAGTCGTAATTACCACAATTAATATTAGACAACACTATGAATAATATAATACGGAGATTTGAGAATTCGAATAAATATATCTATGGATTAGAAGTGGTCGATATGTACGTCTCACTGAGTTCAACAATCCAGACATTAGAAAAAGAATGCAGTAAACTGACTGAATTGGGATAGATTTGGTGCAATCGTTGCATCGTGAACGTAAGCTTAATGATAGCTTTACGGACTGGATAAAATTATCTAGCTCCCTAAAAAATAAACATCGATAAATAAATAATAAACATTGATATATAAATTAATTTGAATTTTTCGGCTCGGTGAAAAAGCGCGAAAATCCCATATAACCCCCCGACGGTGCTACGGCACCCCATACATAGCCATCGGGGTGCGTAGAGCCCACATTTTAGTTGATTTTACAAATCCTCCTTGAGGCATTTACATACGATATGCAAATGGGTCGTTTAGTCCCCTAGAGGGGTTTGGAAGGACTAAAGTAAAGAGTGCTCAAGTTCACCCCAGTTCACCCCTGACTTCCTATTATAGATAATATACGGCGATAGTTTACCTTAATCGCCTATATAATTACAACATTTATTCGCTTGATTAAAACGCTATTTTACACGGCCAGAGTCGTTCAATTTGCGTATTAAGTGCGTAAACTCTCGAGAAGAACAATCATCCCTTAATTTATTAATTTTAATTATAATTAAAAAAATTATAAGCAAGAATAGCGTCTGAGGGATTCAATGAGAATTTATATTTTTCGGGGAAAAAAAGCGCATTGTTGGGTTTAGATTGTGTTTGCTGAAAAGTACAGTCCCCCCCCGTTTTATGTGTCGAGATGAAAATAATTTGAGCGAAGGGGTGACCCCGGGGACAGGGGGCATGTACTGTAATAATTGAATTATTAAATTAAATCGCGATGGTCATTGCAAGCGCAGGTATACGGATCGAAACGAAATTAAAATTTCTGGACAGGGGGCACAGTTTCAATGGATGGGGCTTCGTGCACCATTTATCCAATTTGAGGGGAAAAATCATAATTAATATTGTATGCAAAAATTAAATAAATGTATGCGGAATGAACGCGATACACGTAATTTAATTTTCGCGAAAATATTACTACAGTGTTTCATAAAAGCTATTATAATCAATTTGCCTGTGAAATGCTGTGTAAGTTAATTATTGTTCAATGTAATATACGACAATAAAAAAATAATAGCAATTAAATTTAATCATCATCATCATCATCATCATTTACCAGCCACGATACACTCACTCGCTGAGCTTATGTGCCTTGTCAGACTCTAGAATGGCCTCCGAGGCCAAAGGAACCTGAGTCTCACACGTGACGTGAGGGCTCTCCTCTCGTGTCTATACCGCGGGAATCTAAACCGTCTTGGTATGCGGTTTTTTGTAAAAACTTCGCAAATATTGAATCTGTTGATTTAATGGATTTAGGTTTGGTTTGTTTATAACAGTCGCTGACCATCGAACGACAATTAAAAAATAATAGTAATTGAATTTGATATATGCAAAGTATTTCATAGTTAACTTTAGGGTTAATTAATAATTAACTGCGAGGGTTATTTACGATGCGAGTTTAGTTCTTGCTCGGTTAAACTAAACTGTATTAGCTACGTGAACAGAGTTTGAATGAATTAATAACAATCCGAAGATCGATTAAAAGCACGATGGCTTTCGTCATTGCCCTAGTTAAAGTTTAGACGGAAGCCAGCGAGTGCACAAACAAGTGTATGACCCCATAAAACGAGCAGCACTCCCAATTTCGACAATTGGCGTCCATCAATTGTATCCATCGGCGTTATGACACAGTGGTAAAGTTGACGGAACCGGATGCACGAGTCGTCGTTGCACAATCTCTCCGGCCGATGCAAATGGCAGTGTCATCGTTAATTCATCACGGGCCGCAT
This sequence comes from Philopotamus ludificatus, assembly GCA_022495035.1. Taxonomy (NCBI): domain Eukaryota; kingdom Metazoa; phylum Arthropoda; class Insecta; order Trichoptera; family Philopotamidae; genus Philopotamus; species Philopotamus ludificatus. The sequence goes on along the minus strand of JAGXCT010036046.1, from coordinate 26,739 downwards.
ATGCCGCCGACGCCGACGTGTCACACTGCCCGATGCGGCCCTGCCCACTACCAAAACTCATCAATTACTAAACTGCTTCGATCCGTTTCAATTAGCCCCGGCCATTGAGAGGGGTGTGTAAATTTTTAAAGGATTATTAACACATCGTTTCGGGTGCACGGGGATTATGGATAATGTTGAATGTTCAACAAATCAAAACAACATCAAAAAGCAATTCATTATAACCATTTAATCTCAGTAAGGCAATAGTTGTTATATGTTAATAGCGTTAAAGGAAAAAACTACGCTTAATTAATTTTTGAGCGCCGAAAAGGTTTAGCGTATTTCAGCTTGTTTGGGATTTCTCGGAAAAAAATGGAAAATGTGGAAACAATTTCTATCAACAAATAACAACTCTATGGTGCTTTATCCATCGTATTCGCTGCACATGGATAGTTGGAAAATCCATCTAACAACCCAGTTCTGCTAATACTTCAAATAAGACAGAATTATCGATTGAGGTTCTAGTTTCAAAAGTGTATGATGTACGCTATATACACTTTTAAAAGAGACAAATTAATAAAAAAAAATAATAACCAAAGTTCAGGATTTTTTTAAGAACAAACCTCTTACGTTATACACAAATGTTTTCGCTTCGTCGTCAGATTGAAATGTCCATTATTAAACGCATTTTTAAAAGGGTAAAAAAAACAGAATCAGAAGGTTGTGATACAGATGTTCCAAAAGAATGCGACTTCCTGTAGAATACGAATGATTTTTTCTGGAATACGACTCATAGGTGTACTTTCACCCTGAATAGTTTCATACGTTTGAAGTAATGGTAATGTGGAGGAGCTGGGGAAGGGGCACAGGGTAGAGCTAATTTTAGAACTTACTAAGATAGACACATTCTTTTTTTAAGCTTTTTTCAGACACATCATTGTAAAAAACTTTACCAAAAAGCTGGGATCTGATGACAGAATTGATGGCGGAGACAATGGTTTGAGGGAGATGCCATATTAGCTGATTACCAGAGTACTATAGGAAGAGTACTATATGGGAATAAGGAGCACAATATTAAGATAGATACACACTTTTCAGGCGTCGACAAATTCTGAAAAAAAGGACCACCCAAAACAAAGCCTAAACATGTCGTAATAAAATCATCAATGACTTTGGACTAATTTTTAGTAAACATCAAAACTGATGATCCTCAGTCAAGTCCAAGTAGAGAAAAGGGACAGCAAAGAAAACACGATCGAGCATCTCCACACTATCATCGTGCTGTAAGAGAATATCTTACTAAGAATTTCAAAATAGATGACTTGGACGAAAAAGTATCATAGAATATCCTGCCAATTCCGCAGACCTGACGATATTGGACTTTTCTTGATACCTTAAAGATCAAGCTGACGCCAGAAAACTGACGAAACTGGAAGAATTAAAAGCTGCAATTGAACAAGAGTGGGTCACAACACCAAACGAGATGTTTGTTAAGGAATATGAATAAAAATGTAAGTTATAATCATACAAACTGTGTATACATATTTTTGGGACACCAAGAAAGTCTAAAAATGCATATTTTCATATAACCATTGCATGAACGTGATGAAGTATTGTTCGATAATTTTAATTGTATCACCTAATATTTTTCAGACCAGGAAGAGGCTGTTTGAGTTTTTATCATTTTTGTCCAAGTAAGAAGATCTATTCTAAATATTGCTACGTCAATCTTATTGATGAAGATTATTTAGGTCTCGAAATATCGTTGATTTATATAGATATATATGTTGTTAATTAATTGAAGCTTTGTATAATTGGATTTTATTCCATTAACTTCATCATAACATCTCCATAAACGTCTGCATGGCAAATAAATCATCTTTCATATATCCTCAACACCTTAAAATCATGCCCTATTGGTTGGACTTTTTTGGTAATTTTTCGAGACGTTTTTTCTAAAAAATATTATAATTTAAATTGATTAAACGAATCTTGCATCATGCCATCGTGCATATATGATCTATCTATAGTGTATTATTAGACGTGCTGAATATGGCATTATTTTAATTTTTAGGTACAACACGTACAATAGTACAATAATGACGCCAGCAATTTGTCACGTGACATTTGCGACAGCGTGATGTATTATCTGACGTCACGGCGCTGAAAGGACGCTGATTGAGGCGCGGAGTTTTCGTATATTTTTTTATTTTATCCACGCCTCATTCGTATCCCAGTTGCGTTTTCCACATTAAAATGTCAAACGGTTCGGTCGTCATTCACTGAATGGCGGCTAAGCCAAGATTGCTGAATAATGGCGTAACGTAACGCTTTCTCCTTTATTGTCTCATTATTCGGGGAGGAGGGGGCGGATCTCACAAAAGAGTTCATGATTTATACGAAAATTTAATGAACGTTTGATGAAATTTCGCATAGGCACCGATGGATGATATTATTAATCCAAGACAATAAGCAATGGAACCGCGCCCCGCTTTTAAATATTAAAGCGGGAGGCAACGCACCCATATACACCGGCGACGCTGAACTTATTATATATCGACGCCTACTATGGCATTGTGTGACTAAAATGACATATGTAATGAATGGCGGCACTATGCCTAAATTCTAATTGAAAAGCGCACGACGTCATACTTTGCGGAAAAGCATACCATCTTCAAAACTCATTATGAAGAGCTTTTAGTGCTATATTAACTTCGATTTAACGTTTTTCAATAATTAATAAATTAATAAATATACGTTAGCGATAATCATAAAATTTCAATTAACGAGATGTGAATAGTTATAATTTATATGATTCCTATAACTTGCTTGTGAAATGTTTTTACTATTAGCTGTGTTTATGCGCTGATTTTTAAAACAAACACCATCACTTAATTCGCTCTAATTTATATGTAACGACAATTTAAAGTTAAAAAGAATCGCGTGCATGAACGTCATGCGCGCCGCGCTGAATGAGTCCAAGTGTGATTCTTAGACCTAAATAGATTATTACAAGGTCTGCGGAATATGAATTGTGAGGCAGAACATTTTTGAATTATGATGGCGTTTGACGATTGATTTTTACCTTCTTGTTTAATCTTTAATTATTGACAGTAAACATCTGCAGTAAATGTTTCCCAGGATTTTAATAATTCGTAACCAATTATTTCTCGTACTTTTCGGAGTATTGAGCTGGGCTTAGGGGTAGGAATGGGAGTTCGATTCGGAGAAAGCTATTGCATCTTTCGACTTATGTTGTCGTAAATGATCCATTTCTCATCTCCAGTTACAATTTGGTATAAAAAGGGTATTCTTGTTGCTTTGTTGTATTTTTTTTGTTATTTTTAGAGAGTTAGGGCGGTGTTAAAATTCCCTTTCTATCTGTTTTAACGATGCCTTGAAAATATTACTGTACAGAGGACCTTGGAGATTTAAGTATTTGTGATAATTCCTAGAAGATAAATCGAGGATCTAAGGATCTCAATATATAGCAGAAAAATACGATCAGGCCTACAGTTTAAGATCGTATACTAATCTTATAACGGACCCAGGAAAAAATAGAAAGCCCCACAGCTATACGTATAGGCTTGTTTTCTTTAAAGGCATTGTTTTGCATAATGCACCATGCTAATTATCATGATTATTTTTCTCTTTAAAGATTAAAACTTGTTTTTTTACATAAAAAAATAAACAAAACAATCCAACTGCGAGTCCTTGATCATATTTACAATACGGAAACGGAATATAATATATATTTTTTTCATCCAACAATTCCACTTATAAAGCGGGCCATACACCTTTGCGGTAATAAATCGTCTTCGGACTACGCCCATCGCCGTTATTCATATTGTTCTCTAATGGGAGCGTATTTCCTATGTTTATCTAAAGAAAAGCGTTTGTTTTCCTTTTCGCGTGATTTTTCAGATTTTCCAAGATTTACAGCCGCGGTTGCTTATTACACGCAATACGTTTGTATCCGCTTTTTTGTAATTATCTCTCTAAATCCATCGTCTGTGTGTAGAAACAGATTCCTGACACACCCTTAAAATTAAACCAATTAGTTTCAATATGTCATCGGTTTCTTTTATGTGTCGCTGCCAGACGTTTTTTACAGCGTGCAATCATAAATCTTTCGCGATATATCTCGCGATCGTTAGATTTTAATTTATTGCTCTCATTTGATAAGCTAAAAATATGCGGAGAGTTTAAATAAAAATTGCAATTGACGAGCGTCGTTCTATTCGCGGCGAACGAGATTGTCTCACCTCGGATAATTTAAAGACGTGAATATTTTAATGGCGTTGTTTCGCCATGCTGTAATATGGCGCGTAGCTTCGGGTAGTTAGTTGCCCGTTGATTATAATTGGCGTGCTTTCTCGCGAGATGTCTCTGATGAATTTATTAAATGAAATTTCATCAAACGTGTGTGTGGCGCTTAATCACTTATTAAGGCGCAACATCACCTGCAGAAGTTAGTTTGCGACAAGCCAAGTTAACAGCTTCCATTACCAAACTCTAATACATCGCTCAATTATTAATCAGCGATAACCCGGTATTAATATTATTCAATATTGAAACGTTTATGAAATTGTTGAACTTATAAGAAAAACTAATCCATAAAGGCGGCTCAAAACTAACGGCTTTGACTAATGAGATCTATTTTGTATGAAATGAATGTATGAAAATAGACCCCATACATTTCAACTCAAGATATTGATAAATTCTTCGACAATACCTTGACATTTCACCACTTGCATAGCACTATGTTTTTTCTCGCTCGCACTTGTACATGCGCGATGTTTTTTCTCGCTCATATCAGTACGGAGCGATTAAAAACATAGCGTCTGTACTAATGAAAACTTGTATTGTTGTTTTTAAATATTTTTTTCCCAATTTCAGACAATCATTGATTATTTATATTTATTGTTTAGTCTTTTTTATACAAATACTGAAATTTGGAACATGTAGGATTTATATTAAAAAAAACTTGGGGTCCCAAACATACCCCATCGGCACGGCTAGGTTAATAAGGCAGTGACTGTATCAAACAATTGTGTATTAGATATATTTCAGCAGCACAAATAATATTAATATTATTCGTCATACAGCATATTGTTTACATTGAAAATAAAAACGAATCCATTCAATATATTACATTTTTTTATTTAAAAAATCTAATATGATTCTCATATTGAATATATATAAGAAATTTATATTTTTATAATCGCAATGTTATCGATAATCAAATTTTCTTTAGCTTAATATTATACAATTTATTCTTAGTCTGAGCGTATTTTTTATTACAAATATAAATGTTGAATCTATGATCTATAATTGGTTTATTAAATCAACAGGTGATAAGAAATAATTGAATGAAAATAGTTTCGGAATATTATTATCTATATATAATCTAATCTAATATCAAATAATTGTATTTTTACATAGAAAATACGAGATTTTATCAAAGCAAATGTAATATTTATATTTCTTAACCAAAAAAATATGTCAAGATATGCCAAGGTGGATCAATACAATATTAAAAATCAGCGATTTACGAATATTAATCTCTAATGTGAGATATGCTTGACTAACATTAATAGTCACTAGCAAAGAAGAAACGAACGATTTTCAAGTATATAGATAGGGTGAAGGGATTTATTTAAAAAAAACTGGGTGATTAAAAATCAATTTAGTGCAAAGTTTGTTATTCTGAATTTTCATAAAAGGGGCCGTGAAAAAAAATAATATTAAAAATGATAAAGAATGCCTTCGCTCGTGGAAAAATAAGATGCATGCTGACGCTTAGACATTTTATAATATGATAGATTCTTGCCCACATGTCTCAAAAAATTGTTTTGCCATTTAAGCTTGTTGTGAAAAAGGTGTATAGAAAAGCTCGACGTAGAATAAAAATAATTTGGTTATGTCATCACGTGTCTAAATTAATTATGAAAATTAAGGTTATGAGTGATACTTCTATATATTATTTGTAGTGGAAATCGTTTACCATGAAAAAACGGTTAACACGAAATACTACTGCGACTTGGTAATTATATATACTTAATAAATATAATTATTGGAAGTGTTTTTAACAGAATTGGCTTGTTGCAAGAAAAGTGCTTGCATGTCAGCGTCGGGTATCGGACGGATGCGGAGCGGTAGCGGGGTACGGGGGGAGGGGGGGTCTCGCCGCTAAGCGTCGTGTCGCACTGCGATTCGGTGCAGTCATACTGACTCTTTTGAGATTCTTTGAGCCACATGCCGCTTGTCATTTATTGTATTAGTGATCATATTATTTGGTATAAATAGCAGATAACGCATTAGAGAAGGGAATTAACGAATACCGAGACAAACCCTTTCCTACTTGCCTGGACACAGTCGAGAGGGTAAAATCCGATACCAACCGGGTAGAAGATGTACGTCCAATGCCAGCAATGGCCAAGAGAGGGAAACTCTTTACAAAAAAACCGCATACCAAGACGGCTCGGGTCACCGCGGTATGGACAAGAAATGGGAGCCCTCACGTCACGTGTGAGACTCAGGTTCCTGAGGTCTCGACTACCATGCGAGAGTTTGGTAAGGCCAAAGACCCTCAGCGAGTGAAATCCTTGTGGCTGGCAAATGATGATACCTAATATGTGTTTGACAATGTATCCCATTTTCTATTCCAGAAGTGGTTTAATCCTGATGTAATATTCATCTCCCTCTCCAGTGATCGATGGTCTCTTGGGGAATTTTAGTCCATTTTACAGTTAAAACCGTCATTAACCTGTTTTTACAGCTGGATTTTCTGGATCCTTTGCGCAGATTTATTTGCAATACATGTTAAACTTTTTTTATCGGGTTTATACATGGAGATTGTCCAGGCCAAGCTAAAATATGAAGACTATTTTTTTAATTTTGTTGTCATAAAATGGCATAAGTCCTTCTAAGCTACCAATATTTTCTTCTAAGCAAACCTTTACACTTATTCCTCGAAATTTCACGCTAGTTCGCCCAATTAGCTCTATCGCAAAAAAATACATGTTTTTAAAAGTCCTTCTATTCTAGTTTTAATTTTAAACATTTGGATCCAATTGTATCGTCATTGTTTCTAGATTTTAGTAAATGGAGGCTTTTTTAAAGCTTTTATTGTGATTCATCATCTATGCGACTTTATCTAATGAATTTTTCGGGTCACCAACGTTCGTACCCCATTTTTTTTCTATCTCAGGGTCTAGGTCTACTTTAATCTTTGAGAAATATACGTTTTTACAATTCTTTTAAATGATCGATCATTATATTTACTGTCGACGATAAGATTTTTAATTTGACAGTGGAGTTGTCGATCTCAAGCGATCCTGATCCCTCAAGGGCTTTTCAAAAACGTAACTGATTCTTAATTCTAACTTTATCATAAGGATCCTTGCTACCTAAAACAATTGGAGTGGGAGCCATCAGACACAATTGAAATGACACATTTTTTCGCGCGTCTATTTACTTATGTCACCTTGTGTGTATTTGAGTTTTTTTGCATTTAACACAATTTTTTTTCAGCATAAAAAATATTTTGGTTTGCACGGTTTCGTGTTAAACGTTTTCCTCTGTATTTCATATGAGCACGTGGTAAATTGGATCGTCCCGTGTATCAAGATTGTCGTTCGAAATAACAAATTATTTCCAGATTCGCAATCTCGCCGCAATATCGAGTAGCGACAAAACGAGAAGGCCGGGGTCGCCAACAGAGGGCTCGCGTACAGCCCGAGTGCGCCACCGGTCATAAATCAAAATGTCATTCCTCGCGCAGTACGGGGGCCTCTGTCACATATTTCACTGCAGCAGGGCGGCACTGAGCCGAGCTGTAATGCGATTTTAACGCCGCACGATGGACCGTCGCTTCATGAATAAATTCCTGAAAAAGCGAAAGAATTGACGCAATTATTAGCATATTTAGTAGATGTAAATTTTCAGCCGAAGCTATTCCAACAAAGAAAATAAATCGGTCGAGTGCAATTCGAGAGAGAATGCAGCGCGCCTGCGTGCTGGTGCGGTCAGCGCGGTCTGTCTGCAAGTGCAGCGATACCGGGTGTTTAGAAATATTAAATATTTTATTGCACAATAAAATATTGTTAAAATATGCGCGGAGTGTATTTTTAGAGCGCGCGTATTTTTTTCCTTCGTTTTCTAGGTGTGAGAGATATGCATCTGCGAGAAGCAACGTGCATGTTATTAATTAAACCCCCGGGGAAAAATTATTCTCTACGATGTTGGCAAAAGATAAAGTATGCGGCGATGATGGATAGATGAAGGGGAAATGGTTATTTATTTCCTCGGTTAAATATAAACACTCACCACTGCACACGTGGATACAAATCGATGGAGATAATTACCTGTAACAAAAAAAAAATATATTAAATTTCGGTGATTCTGGCATAAAAAATAATAAAAATATGTATGTGTACTGATATCCTTTTGTGGATAAACAAATCTGGTCTCTAACGGATTTCTCACCACAGAGCCAGTATGTAATGGGAAGGAATACCCTAATCTGTTGGCCGATAATTATTCTAGGCTCGATACTTTCGCTCCTTTTCATTCTTTCTAGGGGGTCTTTCCTATGATGAAATGATTGCTTGTCACTTGTTACTCGTTATATGCAGATAATGCATAGAGAAGAGGAAAAAGAACACCTAGGCATACCCTCTCCCACTTGCTTGGACACAGTCGGGAGGGTAAAATCCGATACCAACAGAGTAGAGGATACACGTCCAATACCAGCAATGGCTAAGAGTGGAAATCTCTTTACAAACGTGTGAGACTCAGGTTCCTTTGGCCTCGACTGCCATTCGAGGTGACCCATATTATTCTGGAAAGCCCATATTATAAATACGATGGGTAATTCCCCATTAACGAGTACGATACAGTAATTATGGACTTACTGACCAGGGAGAGGAAACATTTTGGCAAAGTGTTGATCATGAGATTCTGATTTTACGCTCGTTAAAACCCCTGAAAACACTGACATTTCTTACATTTATTATATATATACAGTGATAAAAATAGTTCCCCACTATTTGCGTTCAGTTTTTACAATCCCGTTTTATACCTCGAATCAACTTTTTTTTTATCAGTCAGTAAAAAAATGTTATAAACCCCTGAAGCAATACGTAGTAATTTTTTCAATACGCAACACAGACCGTTCAAAATGTATCGAATACTTTTCTTATTTTACGATGCCGAGCCGTCGTATGGGACAATGCTGGGTAAGCATCAAATGACGATTAAATCGGCTCTTGGCAGCCAAAGCTTTAAAAAAATTGTAATCAATTTTATGCAAATTTGAGATGTAATGAATTACCACGAATAGCCATTGCCGAGTTAGGGCGGAGGGTCGCTAAGGGCTAAAGCCGCCACATACACACGTACATGCACGTTGTGTAGGGGTGGCCCTGGAAAATGCGGATTCATAAATTTTCAGGGCTTAAAATAAATCAGTTGCGCGATTTAGAGCGATATAAAAGTGTTGCGAGGATTTCGGGCGATGGAAGTGCAAAATTAACATAATATCCTATTAGCGAAATGAAAAAAAATGTATTTACTTTACGTGCGGGTGGGTCGCCGTGTCCATTATGTTTTTCCTATTTTCCCGTATGACACGTTTTTATAACCGGCGTTGTACGTAAAAGATAACCCCTTTTCTAGCAAGGAAATTATAAAAGATAACGACTTTTCAGGGACGTGCTTTCACAATATCCAATCTATGCATCGGGCCATAAAGTGCCACTACATAAATTCGCACCCGTATAATAAAATGCAGATTTCAAAAAATAGAGACCGAATTTTCATTTTCAAATACACTCGTATCGGTATTTTAGGTATTAATAAATATTCGCGCAATATGCACAATGGCCCGAATAATTAATGGCTTTTAACATTTTTCACACGTCGTACATTATTTCCACATAGCTCGACTGTCAAACATTCATCAGCCGGGCGTCCATGCCTTTACTCATAATTGTGAAGGCCGATTTTGGTCCTGAAAAATAAAACCGTTTTTTACCCCAGCCTGTACCGACTGGTTTACATGGGCCGACGCTAATTGCGGAAGCGATTTATTGTCGCGACTGTACGCGCTCGCCATACATCATTGTTATTGCTTAATACGCCGTTCATCTCGAATTTTTGACGAGGATTTCGCTTATAAATATTAATTATGATTTATAGGGCCGTAGTTCAGCCGGCTATCTTTCAGGCGACGAGTGTTTCGTGTCAAATAAAAAATTCCTGTGAAATTTTTCATCGACGATATTATTTCATCATGGATAATATACACTATGACCATAGGTTCGTGGACATTTGCGTCATCCACATGTGTCGCTATTAGTCATTTCTTCTAACCGCTTACTTGCTAACAAGTTGTGTCCTGTTTCGATAAGTAAATGTTAATTAGTTAGAAAATTGGACGTAAATAAGCGAGCCCTTAAAAATTAGTATTCATGAACAATACACACAGCATATTGAATATTTAATTATTTAATTCTGTGTTTAAAAAAAAAATTCATTGAAAGGCCGCTTATAAATTATGTGTGTTTTTAGACCCTCCGAACTTCATACAAAAAGGGTATTTATGAAAATAGGAATTCTTTGACTTTAACGTAGTAATGTAGCATAGCATACACAGATCTTAATTATTGAAAACTAAATTAAAAAAAACATACATTTATGGTTTGAATCTGGAAATAATCCTATATACATAATCTCGTTCATAGGGCGACACACATCTCCACCACCATCCACTAAAAAATCTATAACTTATTATATATTTGTGCTAAAATTATGAAAACTAGAATGCATAAAGCTAGAAGTATATTCTTGTATATTAAATAATAAAATTTGAAAATATGTTTCGAAATAATGTTATAAAAATATTTATATCAGGTTTTGGCCGGATAAAGTGATTATGCCAATTTAAATAATATATATTTATTAGTAATGACACTCAAGATAGTTTGGGAAATACTGATCTGATTTATAAAGCCATAGACAACTGTATAGAAGCTAGGTTACAATTTTTAAATTAAATAATCAAAGAGTTTAGGAGTCATCTTTAATATAAAAAACCTAATACATTGCCATTATTTAAGAAAAATGGGCGAATTGTCATAGAATATTTTTAAAGCAGGAAGTATTTCAAATAAAATGTTACTCTGTCCCTCTTATAGCGAAGAGATCGGACCACGTTATATTTTTATAACGTGATCCGCGTTAAAGAAATCAAAAGCAATCAGACAAAACTTATGAAGAGAGCTTTTTTATTTTTAACGAAATTAAATGTAATTTAAAGGTTCTAGGAAAGAGCGGTATAGAAGGGACTGTTGAAGTTGTTTTAGAAAATAGCAGTATAGCAGGGATCGTTATAAGAGGGTTTACTGTATTGTCAACAGCTTTTCAACCCCGCATTGATAAAAAAGTGATTAAAAATTTAAACATAATATCCGTTATGATTTTATTATTAAAATAATTAAATAAATATTATATTTTTTCTGTGAATCACCCTTGATTTCAGCTCGAATTTACGTGAAATCGCACGAGAGAGTTTCCCTTTCTCGAATTTTCCCGGATAGCATTCGCTCTGCCATAATTTTTAAGCTGAATTTTCGCCTCCGACACCCCAATGCCCTACTAAAATTTTACAGGGCCACCATAAAGAGTGCAGTAACTGTCAAAATTACGTTAATATATCGAATACATAACAGTTTGAATTCAATCAGCCGAGTCGCGGATTTATCGGCGCCCGTAAATTCGCGCGAAATTGGGATACGCCGACGTGTATTTCCCGCGCAGAAAATTTTCAAAAGCAGCACTCAGCTTCCGCATCTTCAATTTTCCCCGGACTATCAAAGGCGGAGATTTTCGCACTGGCTGCACACATGTACGTACGTAGGTGGCGCCGTAAAATGTCACTTTTACAGTTTGGAAAATCGCGCCCCATCTACCCCCGGGGGCGGCGATAGCGAATGGGATATCAAATCATAAACACAATTTTTAAGCCCCGGGTCATGCGGACCGGGGCTTCGCCTTTTACTGCCTCGCGACCCGATCGAAAAGCTCTCAACTTAGATGTTGGCTCTCTTTCTAATAATATAAAACACGTATAGCGACATGCATCTTTATATGTCGATTTTATTCGCGTCTGAAATGGGATAGAAGCGTTTGGTGTATCGAGGTTTTTTCGGCGCTCGTAAAGTTGTAAACGAGCGTCATCCGAGGGCCGCGGATAGTTTATGAACGCTCCCTCGTACGAGAATCCCGAAGAAATAATATAATTAAACTTTCCGCTGTAGTTTAATTATCGCCATTTTCGGGCATTAAACACCCAAAGGCTTAAATCAGGCAAAAAACGGTCGGGGACAGCGCGGAATGGCAGGTGCGTTAATTGCCGGGGATTACGCCGGAGAGACCCTGAGCCCGGGAGCTTATTAAGATTCCATAAAAGTGACGATAAAGTTGCCCAGGACCCAATCCTGGATGATGCAGGTAATTCAGTTTTAATCTTCCAAATTAGCCAGGTAGGATGGTTTGCGACACGGGGGCGGGTTAGGGAGGGATCGGTGCCCTAGGGCGTAACGGCTCCCGTTACGACCGGGAGACACATTAATTTTTGTCGCAAACTATAAAAGCACCAGTGCAAAATTGCTAGAGTGGCAATACACTGGGGCGTTACGATATTGTATTTGTAACGTTATGCCTATAATTCTAGTGATATAACGGGGAAACCGTATAAATTATGAATGTAGCAACGTGAAAAATACGAGGAAAGTATAAAAAACTTATTGTTTTTATCACTTAAGGCAAAGAGTAATATTATAAATATTAACGGTCCATTATCCATCGGTATTGGACTTGGTCGGTAGTCTACTGTCTCTAGTATTATTAGTATTATTATAAAAATATTTTACAGCTGTTTAGACCTTTTTTATTAACTGTTTTGGAAGAGATAAAACCATTTTCAGACAGTTAAATTGTATTAAAGAAAATATAGCCGAACAGTTTAAAAAATTGTCACCGAGGTTAATTTGTAAGGGTCACAGATTCAGTGTCAGATGTGAAAGAATATTTTTTCATCTTTAATCTACAACATGTGACTCTAGAAATAAACGGTTATAATATATTCTTTGGCAGTTTATATAAAATCTAAAGCTTGCTAAAGAACTTTTAAAAAGGCGTTGTTACCTCAGTGGCACGATAATAGTAAACAAAAAAGATTTGTCGGAAAAGGGGATACAATTGGTAAGAAGAAAACCCCTAAACACGATTAATTTTGTTGTTGTTTATGAGTCAACAGTGATTAACAAATATATAAAATAAATATGAGCAGTGGAGATTTAGTACCTGAGAGGCCACATACGTAATACAATTTTGATCCCGCCCTCAAAATATTTTTACTACCCCTACACACTATAATGTGCATACTACGTGCACGTTTTTCTACTTAAATTGAAATGTTTTAGATACATACTTAATTTTACATCGATTTATGTAAAAAGTCAGAAGATCAATATTAACGATCTCGATGTTACAAATGTTGTTTATTTATAGAAAAAATCAAGGGGTATTCTGCAGGGTTGTATGACGAGGCTTTGCATTGTTTTGCCTTAAGATGTGGAACCTAAAAAAGACACTATAGCTGATGTAAATTATTAATTATTTTCCTATGAAAAAAAATCGTGTTCAAAGCTGATCTTTGAGGCCCCTTGAATTAATGGGGCCTCAGACCCCGACCTCATGCGCCTGAGGCAAAATTCGCAACTGAATATAGGTGGATTGGACACGGTTGATTAACAAGCATCATTGTTTTATTTTTGATGTATTTAAAAATACATGCAATGAGGAAACTCTTTTTTTTCGAGGGCTTGAAACCTCAATGATCAATTCTTTTATTTTATACAAAGAATGGAAAGGAAGAAAAACGCTAAAACATATAAAATTTCGCCAAGAATCGATGTTGCAACTCATTGGAAATTTCGTGCTATCGGAAGCCCATATCTGGGCGTCTATCGACAACTGATCGGACAAGGGATAGATGGAAATCTCCATATTACATATGAGAGTGCAAAATGACAAGACTTTATGGTATGATACTCCAAGGAACAATATTTGATAGCATGTTATAGAAAGCCCAAAATTCGTTCTGTAGAGAAACGTTATAAATCTTTATAGTTTTTTTGTTTATTATATTTTATTAGTTTAATTTAATTAATGCATACAAAATCGACGAATATTAATTTTCTTCATCATTAAATAATTTTGAATTAGATTAGACAAATTATGCACACATGATATCTGTTATAGCAGTTTCATTGCTGAAGCCACGTGGTTAAAATATGTGGAAACCCACATGGAGGGCAAAGAAAAATAACAGATGCCGCGGGTATTACCGCTGTAAAGTAGACTTTGTATTGCATCGTAAATTAAAAATTCAGTAAATTTTAAAAGGTCGCAAAACGGATGCAGAGCCTTGCAAGAGTCATGGTTTAATAAAACGGCGTCGAAAAATGTATTATTATTTTATTTTAAATTACAGCCGCGTCGCAAAAATTCAAAATGGCCGACGTAAGCTACTTCGTTGTAATTTTATTTACGATGGCATTGACGCCGGTATTGAAAAGCAACGAGAAAAACGAATGCTCGATAGGTGATGGGAAAAAGCGATGAGAAAAGCTATGAAAATCCTGAGGAAACACATGGAATAATAAAGCGCAGAGTCAAAGTACGGCTTCTATCCTCTTATACTGAATAATCAAATATTGATAGGTAAATAATTTTCATGTTGAATATTAAATAATATATTATTATTATTATATATCAATCAATTATATACATTTGATTGATAAATGAGATATAATAACGAAAAGCTAAAATATAAAAATACAAACGATTCTTGACATCCAGCGTGACCAGTTGTGTCACCGATTTCGTCTGTATAATAGAAATATTAAGGGGCTGGCGATGGTGTTTGTCCGTCGTGTGATTGCCCAGGATTACGTATGGCCCACTGGCCCGAAAAATATGAAGAAATAGTGAAAGGAATTTCCTGGCCAGTTGGTCAGATGCGAGCCTTTGACGCCTTAATGCGTCCCGACGCCATCATGTGAATTTAGGGCCAGGTTTATATATAAACCGGACGAAGGGTCAAGATGTCGACACATTTATTATTTTATATTAAAACGCGTTGATCGTCCGTTTTTTAATCGTTGTATTTTTTCGTCAAACACAAAAAAATATGTGTCGTTTCGCTTCTTCATAAATTACTTTCGGTCTGAACGTCCCATGATGGCCGTCTGACAGGCCAGACTTCATTATGCTTTTGAAATGTAGTGTAATATTTTTTTGACACTCTTAAAACGGACTATCAAATTAAACGAAATTTTAAAAATGTGTCAAAACAAGCTATTCGACGGATTTAATAATAATTGCTCACTAAAAAAAATTCGATAATTAAATGGAAGATTAATTCAGTCGTAATAATCTAATGAAAACTAATTTATTTACAAGCATTAGAGCAGTGGTCGCCAAATTCAATAAGAATGTGAGCTACTTTCGGAAATTGAAATTACCTGCTGAGCTACTTATACATATTCCCATTCCCTCACCCCTCCTATTTTTTTCATTATAATTTTTAATACTTTATTATATCACAATATAATAAAATAAATTGAGATTTAAAAAATAATTAAAAAGGTTGTTGTTTTAAAAATCTATTTCATTTGTATTCCTTCTTATATGTCTACCTTTTTATTAAATCGATGTTAAACACATTTTCTGGAAAAAATCTAGACATGATTTTATATGATTTCACGTTCGATTTCTTTTTCCAGCTTCTTTTTCAAACAGAGAAAATATTTAACTTCTCCACGACTTAGGTTGTGCTCACAGAATGTAATGTTATTAGAAAACGCCTGTACTTTGAAGATCATTTCATCAAAATTCTTTTCTCGTCCCCGAAGCTGCGCATTTGGTTTTATTTAATTTTTCTGTAACATCTACAAGAAAGACAAAATCTCTGAGTATGTTTCATCACTTTCGTTGAAAAAATTGACTATTGTAAGTAGAACATGTCTTGTAAGCAGGAGGTACTCTATTTTACTAAGCAATTCATTTTACAATGGCAACTTATTAAGCATTTCATTGAAATTTAGTTGGAGAAATATTTCATTTCGGGGTTCAATAATAAAATTTGAGAGGCAGATTTATAAATATGATCAAATATCTTGCGCGAGCTACCGAAGTGCCGCTCGCGAGCGACCGTTTGATAAATAAAAAAAAAATATTCACGTTTTGTAGGGGCTGTCCATCGTATAAATCGAGGGATGAGAATGGGGGATGACACAAATCACAAAATTGTCACGATATTCGCCGCGCCGAATAAACACGGAGTGTTAATGAAAGCTGTTTTTAGAAATTTCAGGCCGTAAAAATTGTAAAAACAATGCACACATCAAAGGCTACGAAATATCAATATCAACGGAGACAGCTAGGGGGTAGGCGGGGGTGACAATGTGACCGAGCGGAACAGGGCGATGGGGGCTCGGGGCGTCGGCCCTGGATCGCTATTGTTTACCAGCTCGGGCCTCATTGTGTTCGATGTTTTTGTCTCCGGGGATGCATTAATTAAGTGAGCAAGGATTTTTAAAAGCGAATCCCTTTTTCATTCTAGGAGAAGGATCCGAGCGGCTCCTTCGGCTAAATGAATAATGCGCCGGAGCAAGAGACCCTGCGCCATGAATTGCTAATTTGATGTTTCAATGCTGAATTCTGCGACGGGTTTGACGTCGAAGACACAATTTAATTAACGCAATCCGAGTGTGGACTCGAAAGAAAATCGTTCCATATTTTCGGAGTACTCACAATGCGAGATAAGATCGAGTCTGGCGCGTTTAAACATGCACGAACGAATCTAGAGTCTCGATGCTCTCGGCCACAATGTGCTTGATACTTTCCAGGGCTCGGCTGATACAGTCGTATATAATACACAGAGGTGGCACGCGTGCCCGGGGACGTGGGCACGTTTAATATATATGTCAGGGCAGCCAGGGGCGGACGTATGTATGTATGTGTGTCAGTGTGCTCCAGGAGGTGCGGTTTTCGACCAAAGTTGGAAAGGGGACGAAGTGGGCCAAGCGACTTGCGTTCAGGACGTGTACGAAGATTTATGAATATTTCAGCCCGATGCTAAACGTCTGCAACAGCTGACCACCGGGATAAAGTGCGCTCTATTGTTCCAGGAATATGTCGATGATATAATCCAGAACAATTTTAAAATCCCTCTTGGAATAATACGGGAATCACATCAGCAATAAAACTAGAATACATTTATTTAAATGCACAAGAATCGTAGAATATTTTGACCAAAATTAAGAAAATTCAGCAATGAATAAATTATCGAGACATCTAACTGGAAAAATAAAATGAAAATTCATAAAATTATTGTTTTTTTCATAGTTTTCACAAATAAAAATTGGTGGAAGCACCAAAACCATACGTTTAAATAGAAAACAATAATTTAGAAGACAAGTGTATCAACATAATCAAGTGCCATGGCTTGTAGGTAACCTACAAATCATTATGATAATGTAAGTTAACCGTGACTGAGCCAAGTCAGTACTCGTATAGCTTAATCATCCGACGAAAACTAAGAATTTAAGGATTTTTTTTATGACACTGACGTTGTTGTATGCAGTTAGTACGTTGGAATTAATTAATTTGATGCCATCTAACCTTCGTTGAATGAATATTTAAAACCATTGTCATGACTTGTAGGTAATATTTATCAATTTGAAAATGTAAGTCAACAGCGTCTGAGTTTAGTTAGTTGAAAATCTATGATTTCTAAAAAATTTTTATGACACTGGGGGGAATGTAAGTTTGAGCGATTCATTTCCCTTGCATCTTTAGAAACTTTATCGAATCTGTACATGGGTGAGTGGCGATTTGGATTTTCTGTTATGCCATCCATCTATCGTAGTCATATAAATAAATAAATAACAAATAAAATTGTAAGCTGGCAAAATTTTCAATCAAATCCTGAAAGCGCTATTAATTTAATACCAGAGATTTAATTTCAGAAATTCGTTTGTTATAAAACCTTGGGCTATGAACGCCACTAAAACTTTGAAGCCATCAAGGTTAAATGGTTTCGGTTGACCAGCTAAACTCGACGACAACTTAATGCTTAAATTATTAATGGCAGCTCAAATGAATACACATACATACATGGATAGACGTAGTATAAATCAGATAAAACATGTAAACCGTATAAATAAAATACGCATATTAGAGAGATTAAAAAAATTAAAGTTTCTGACTGTTTTTTAATTCACATGAATTGTTTCGTACATAAAACACTGGTACAATTTGTGTATTTGGGATTAAAAATAGTAGCTGGGGAAAAAAATCGCGGATGAATTACAACCGAGGTTAAAATTTTAATTCATTTACCTTGGTTACCCTTTCTGCTTTATCTATGCCAATATATCATTTTGTTGCGATATACGGGTACAGAATGGCCAGTGCTTTTTCTTACCAAAGCATACGTAAATCGTTTTTATTGCCGGGGTTTTTAAACGGGCAAGGTAAGTAATTACGTTTTTATTACGTATATTTATTTTTTTATACGGCCACACGGGCAATTATTTCTAATTTAGATTTTGAAATATTTAATACATTCATCGCGTATTTTGCGTGTGTATTTTTAAACCTTTTAAAGATGTTAAACAGCAATAAAAAAAAGCTCCCCGAGTGTCTCGCGACCGTAAAGTGGAAAGTTTCATTCGGACCGCAAGTCATAAGAAAGTTTTTTTACGCGTTAATGCAAAAGCTCCGCACTTTTTTTTATATCGCAAAAAAAAATATAATCAAATTATTTATTCGTAATAAAAATTAGCGCCGGGAGTTTGCGGGTTAATTTAGGCCACGCCCAGCGCAATAAAAATGAGCGCTAACGTTCAGGGGCGTCGCGTGATGTTTAAATTTATTTTTTATTAATTTATTAATTTATGAATTAAATATAAAAAAAAATATGCCGCGGTAGGAACAAATCACAATAGTGTAAGCTACTTACCTGTCCCATATTCGAGCTGAATATAAATTCAGCCGGCTCGGTATAATGCGGCAGCGCAGACACAATGGAGATACCGAGTGGTGGTGGTTTGGAAAATGTAAAATTCTGCCGAAAAGGAAGAATTGGCACGGGAGGAACGTGCCTCAGCTGCCGCTGTCACTACCCCGAGCCCCGTTGTTTGGAGGGGACTCAGTTACGAATATATAGAGAGCAACATAACAAACGAGCTGCAATAAAATGTATTTGCCACAAAATTTATGTAAATATTTTAATACGGAGCTATTATCCGTGATTGCTTATCGCCATGTCAATTATTTGAATAATGCTCGCAAACACGACACCCATTCATAGAGCAAACTGTAACGTCCGATCTAATTATGCGACGGTTATATCCGTCTGTGGCTGTATCGGCGTTTACCGGTGGCCATTCGCCGGGCTTACGGCCCGACATCGCAATATTCTCCATGGCCCATCAACTTTGATTATGGCCCATGGAAAGCGAGGCCCGTGGAATGATCCCCTTTCAATATATTATTGAATTATGAAACTGGAATGATGCCGGGACCGTGCAAAGCTTTCAGGAGGCTGTGCCACGGGAAATGTGCAATCTCGTTACATGAGCCAACGTATGATCAAAAAAAGTACAAGAACAGATCGGCTATTAAATAGCGAAAGACTGAAATTGAAACGAGTAGGAATAAATTCCTATTTCTATTCGAACTGCGATTGAATCATAATCGTGTTAGAATAGTCGCTCAGTATATTTTTAGCACGTTTATGAAACAACAAGAATAATTAATAAATATTAAGATTAAAATATTGTTTAGAAGTACAGTAAACACTCCTATAACGCTCACGGCTATACTACGGTTTTCTATAACAAGTTTGATATTCCCTCCTATACCGCCCTCTCATAAAACGTTAATTTTCAAGGTCTTGCATCACGGCAATTCTGGAAAATTCATCTAAAAAGCCGTGGCAGCCAAAGGGTTAATTCGTTTGTATAATTTACAATAAAAAATTAAAATACCCTCGTCTCAATTATATGAGTGCGTTTGGTTTCTATAAGATTGTCCTGATTCCTTCGTCATAGGAAGTAGTAATGGTGATGCGGAAGAATTAGGAGAGGTCCACAGGAAGGAGCTGAACACCAAAGCGCTGTAGAAACTCAACACTTTATGAGCCGCAAGGTTTTTCATCAAGCCTAGCCTGGGGGCCGCATGGTTTTCAAGAAATTTGCAAAATATTAAGACCTTTAGAAGAAAATCTCCATGGCTTTATAAATCATACGCGTATAAACATAAAATTTTCAGGTAATGTTGTAAATGCTTACGGACACGATATTCATGTATTTTTCTGAGCAGTTAACTTTTTAGATGGTAAAAATCATACGTTTAGAAAGAAATAAAATTCTCAAAATATTTCCATCGCTTTTAGATTATAGATGATGGAAAATCTTGTAATATAAAAATTGTCGAAACGAATCGAAAATGTACACGATTTTATAAAAAAAAAAAAAACTTTTAAATTTAACTAAATAATTACCGCCATCTATGTATAAATATAATATAACCGATCGGAAAGTGATGATAATCCACACTAACATGCACGTGTATCCATCTGTGGTCAAATACTAGAATTACATTGTGCATGGCATTTTTTTTCTGACGACGAAGTGTGGGTAATATATAATATAATGTATCACGCCAAAAGGCGTGAACGGCTCATAACGCTTGGCTACACAATCACGCCTTTTGGCGTGAACGGCTCATAAAGTGTTAAGTTTGAGGAGCACAAGACTAGGATAGATACACTGTTTTCAGGCTTGATGAAGGAGGAGATAGAAGAAACCTTATCTTAATTGATCAATATAATCTTTGCTAAATGGATCATTTTAAAAACTTTACCAAAAAGATGATGATTCGATGACAGAAGTGTTGGGGCAGATGCCATCTTCTTGTTCGGGACAGTAATAGATAGGATATAGGTGACTTTCATGATCGCCAACATCGAGAGAAGAAAAAGTATCACCCTCCAAAAGTTCAAACAAAACTATGTATAACTTTTCTAAAACACCACGAAGAAAAGGTAGACGCAAAGTTCTTTAGACAGATTTTCAGTAAACATTAAATCTGATGATCCTCTGTTAGGTCCAATTAGGGAAAAGGGACAACGATGTTTTTTTTTACATCATTTCATTTTCCTAATTTGTATGGGAACAATTAGTTTGATATACGTCCTGTTTTGGTATGCCCATGGATCTGGAATGGATTAAGGATGTATACTGAGGTACTACTATGTAGAGAATGTTCTAAAAAATGTATACACCGGCGTATATCTTGATGAGAATCTTTCAAACATACGGCTTGGATGAAGAGATCCTATGGAATAGAATAGTTCTGGATTCTTCAGACCTGACGCCGCTGGTTTTTTCTTCCAGGGGTTACTTTGAAGATAAAGTCTTCGTTAGAAAACCGACGACACTGTAAGATTTAAGAGCCGCAATTAAGCAAGAATGCGCCAAAACACCAAATACAACTTTTATGGAAGTTTGTGAATCAATAAACCAAGGGTTGTCAGCTGTGTATTGACCAGAATGGTATAATTTTGAACATCAGTGGTAGTAGGTTAGTAAGTTAAACATTATATGGGACTTATAAAAACGAAAATTTGCCATAAAGTCCATTATGCTCAGTAGTACTTCAAGATAGAACAAGCACTGGCAGAAGTGTAAAATGTACCTGATGGAAAGGAAATTGAGAAAAACGAAAATGTAATAATATATGTAAATTCTATTTAAATAATTTCAGCCAAATTCAGCGATAAGATCCGATATTTTGAAAGTTCAATTTTTAACTGAAAATTTTTATGGTAATCAAATTTTATGCATGCTACGGGAAAAAGTGGACGATGCATGCAACCGACCCTCATTACTTATCATGCCGTTGCACGTCGCATATGCAAGTGCACATATACATGCGCATACGTGTATGTGCACAAAAATGCAATTTACATGATAACCGTATAACGCCACGCTTGCATTTTTGCAATTTATCTTGTCTGAAACCTAATCACGACACAATACATCTTGGATAAATAAAGATGGATTCATTTAAATAATGCGACGGCCGCTCGAAACCCACGGCTCTGGCCGATGGGTATATTTTGTGTGAAATGAATGTATGAAAATAGACCCCAATCATTGTCATCAATCAAGTAAAAAATTGAGAAATTCTTCGACAATAGGCACGCTCCCAGCTTGTCGCATGTGGTTTCACTACTTGCATATGAACGATGCTTTTTATCACTCGCACTTGCACACTTGCGATGTCTTTTCTCGCTCGCATCCGGTACGGAACGATAAAAAAACATCGCGTCCATGCATATTGATTTTCCATGGATTTTTCTATTAACAGATGTTATGAATAACTATTTTTGTTCATGGAATAATTGATGAATTTATCAATTCTTGATGTTTGGGGTCTATTTTCATACAAAATATACCCCATCGGGCAGCGTTGGTTTCGTGCCATCGTAATGGATCGGTTAAAAGAGTTATTCGAGAAAAATCAAAAACTTGGGGTCTCAAATAGACCCCATCGGCACGGCTAGGTTAAATAATGCGACGGACAATTATTCTAAACACTAGTACTACAAAGTGAGACATCAATTGGATCAATTAATAATTAATTATCCGCAACGACCCCTGCGAGGCCGCGAACAATGAGGAGGATCGTGGCGTGCGGTACGTCGCGAGTGGGCACTCTACTCTGCACGACGAATATTCGTCGGTATTGAATATAAATTACATTTTATAAACAATAACGACATGCACATTAATGTAAATAACAAAAATTAATATCAAAATGGCGTGACGACGCGACACGTAACACCGATTTGAACTAATTCCGCTCAAGTGTCACACGCTCGCCGGGCCTCGCGGTTTACCTGCGCGAAAATTATTGGCAATAAATTAATCCCAATATAAATTGTTTAATGAAATTAAATTGTGACGGCAATCAAATTTGAATACAAATAGCCGATTAGCCACCGGACGTAATTGTATGCGGCAAACCATTGAATATGTGAATAATTTATGAAGATAACGAAATAATAACTGAAATTCGGTAAATAATTCATATACATATCACAGATTATTAAAATTGCAGTCGTTTTAATTAAAATGCACGACTATAATTAACCAAACCGTACCGATGGGGGGTGTATTGGGAATCCCGAGTTTTTTCACGAATATACTTTGCACAGAACGATGTTTCTTCTCGCTCGCACTTACACATGCGCTTTGTATCTTTTTTCTCGCATCCAGTAGAGAGCGATAAAAAATGTTGCATGCTAATGGAAACTCATATTTTAGTTTTTGTAATTGTGGACAAATAAAAAACGTTTGGGACAAGTAGGATTTATATTAAAAGAGTTATTGAAGAAAAATCAAAAAAATAGGGTTCCAAATAGACCCCATCGGCACGGCTAGGTTATTATATAAGACAAGTTGCGTCTATTTAATTTTGAAGTTTATACATAATTTTGATTATAACATTATCTATTTTTTTATTACTTAACTTAAATAAACGTAATATTAATGATTTGTGAAAGCACCGCACTTAAATTTAAACAAGAATAAAACCCTTTATTTAAGCACCAATAAAGTATCGAAATTAGGGGTTTGATTCAGATAAAAGCAGTATCTATACACCTATCGTTTGTTTATAAATGCAGAATAACTTGTATTATTAGTAGAAAAAAAAAATCAAAACTAACACATCTACTAAACATTGAGATATTCTAAGGATTTACTTGATAAAAGTAATTCGATATATTAGAGTAAAAAAATAACAACAAAATTTAACGCTCTTCTCAGAAAGGTTGCCTAGCGCCGACGAGTGGCGCGTGGCACATTGAGCATGTGTGAGTCACAGCCAGCCGCCGCGATCTGTTTGAGCAATTTGATCACTTGTTCCAGTTATTATTACGAAAATAAAGCGAATCGAGTTATTTTTTTTAATTAAGATGGAAGAACATATCCTAATTCACACGTTTGCATAGATCTCGCATAATAAAATGGTATAATATATCGATAAAACGGTGTATACAAATCACCTCTTAAAAAAAAAATCAGTGTGGTGATTTTTACTTTCGTTTATTTAAAAAAAAATGTATTTATTTAATTGTTTCAATGTTTTCTTCAGTATATTGCCGTAACAATTATCTGCGGTTAGCATACAGCACTTGATTAGTATGTTTTATTATTTCATTCATGAATCCTTATTATACCTTGCTATGAATCACAATCATTAGTATGTGGAAAAACGTATTATTGTACGCTTTAACCAAAGATAGCATATTGAGTTGTTCTAAAATTCTAAAGCAGTTGTTATCTTAATTTATTAATAACAATGAATTGTTATTCGTTATGTTGTTCTAAGTGATTTCTGTTGCGTTTGAATGGAAAGGGCATGCTTCAGATCTGCTCTGGCGCCGTTTTTTTTGAAGAACGGCATTTTCATTTCTGTCTCTCCATATCCTACTACAATTATTCTACTCCGTCTGAATGGGGGACAGGGGAACCCTTGACATTTTTTTTTCAAATTGGCATTTCATGACGACTCGTTTAGCTTTTCCGCTTATTTGCTTACGGTTTTTATTGTTCGAGGAGCATTCGCCATTGCGGCCAGGGGGATGACATAAGTTGGGGCCAGATGGGGCTGTTTGTCAACGTATGTATTTGCATACCGACAACACACTTGATCACCGTGAGTGCCCTTGTCCTTATTATTTCATTTGCGAAACAATGGCGGTCCATACGCCGAATAAGTCCCGGGCATTCACAAGTGTTTCGCTATATATTTTTTATGTCCAAATACGCCATTGTCTACCGTTTGATAGCCGCCAAATATCCTGTGAACACAATCTTCTCACATGTTTACAAACTGCTCGCAAAATTGGAGCGGTATCTGTATTTATCTTTTAAAAAAAATAATTTGCATCCGGCAGTGTGCTCGCTTATCTCCGCGTTTTGTGAGGATATAATGCAATAGCCACAGGAATTTAAAAAAAAAATGCTCATAACCCACGCCATATTGTGATAAGACAGGATGAGTACGGACTTATCGTCATGACCATATTGTAAAATTATTGTAAATACGCCACACACAATGAATTCATGGAAATTTCATCATTTAATTGCCATTGTGATTTATTCAATATTGTTGGAATTAATTAATTTGAATCTTATATTTTGCATGCATAATATTAAAGCTGGGAACCGTTCAATTTAATTTTATCTATTATACATATTTTATAATCACTATATTGGGATTATTAATATTTCCATATGGCCGGAATCAAATCAAGAATACATATATGCAATTTAAATTAAATACATTTAGTTTTTGAGTATTTAATTAATTTCAATTATTTCAGCGTTTTAACCCTATAAGTGTTTATTACGACTGAGACACAGGCAGAGATTCAGGTACAAATGATGCTAAGTATGTCTGGAAGACGGGCAGAGCGTTAAAAACAATAATTAAAAACGATTTAAAATTTAATTAAAACAAAATTAGAGAATTAAAAAAAATCAACATTTTAGGTATAGTAAATATTATTTTTATTAAACCGTGAAAGGGTAAATATGAATGATATGAGTTAATAAAAAAACGTATACTTTCTTACACTTAGGGTAAGGGGCGACTCGTCCATGTACATTGCGGAGCTGCAGCACCCCAAGTAAATTGAGGAAAAATATATTTTTGTATATTATTAAATATGTGTCTATTGACTATTTATGATGTATATAAACATATAAATTATATTTATATTTAGTGTTACGCCGCGCGGTGTAGAGCGAGAGCGCTGACTGCTCGTCAACGCTACCAGCGTCGTGTATTAGATAGATGCGGGGCGGTAGCGGGGAAGGGAGGCACTTGTCGCTAAGCAATGTTTTGCGTTGCGACTCTAATTTATTTATATAATTGACTACGATGGATGAATGGCATAACAGAAAGGTCACAAAGCGCCATTCATCCATATAAAGATTTGATAAAGACTCGATGGACATTTTAATGATTCTAATAATTATGTTATATAATTAATAATAATTTTTAATAGAAATTTATATTATTAGTTTTATATAAATATTTATTTAACGCAGGATAGATGGCATTAAACTAATTAATTCCAACGCGCCAAACTACCCACGCAAATATTAGTTTTTTATAATACATGCGGAGGTAATGGGCAACTTCCTCTTACATACCCTCTGGCCAGTATTATAAAAAACTCTCAGAATTTAATTTTTAATCTTTTGCAGCACCTCCAAATATTTCACCTAAGGTACGATATTTACCCTCTCTCATATCATTACAATTAATTACGATTAATGACCAGCAACCCTTTTAAACATACCATTAAATCAACTGATCCTAGTTATGTGATCTAAAAAAAATCTAAAATAATTCCAAATTTATTATATCCAGTTGACACAAAATATACGGATTTGACAAAAAAGCTCAAGAAAACTTTAATAATTTTTATCTGGTCTCTAGCGGATTTCTCAGTACAGAACCAGTATGCCCTGGGAAGAAAAACCCTAAACTATTGACCGATAAATGGTATAGTCTCGATACTTTATCTTATTA
>JAGXCT010036045.1:0-26714 GCA_022495035.1 Philopotamus ludificatus | reverse complement strand
AAATTACCTGAAATTCTAAACAATTAGCTTTTCTCAGTGTTTAAATCTTAAAAAGAAATTTAATCAGTCAATTGCGTCATAATAATTAAATTAAATAAATTCTCCTGCTAAACTTATTTTCTATTCGAGCTAGTATTATGAAATTTAAAACGAATATAGGTGAAGATATATACTTCCATATAATTTAATATAATCTAAAAAAATATTGTTAAATAATGATTAAAAAAATATATCAGAATAACAATTTTGCCATTTTACAAACTTTTACATGAACCCCTTGCTTAACTTCGGTAAATGCTTTCATAGTCTTTATACAACGATCTTAAATATAAAATAAAGCATAGAGAACATCTTAAATTTTCTTAAATAATGTAATCGTTTTTTTATAATATGTTAAAATGAAAACTATTACTATTTTTTGTAAATGAAAATGAAAATAATTATGATTACACTTTATTTTAGTATACGTAACATTAATGTGCAAATAAAAATAGTAAAAATATACTACGATAATGCTTCGATAACTTTGTAACCTGATATTATCAAATAAAATAAAATAATATTTTAATAAAAGTCACAATAAACTTCAGTATGATTTATATTATTTGCCATATTTTTCTTGCGGCGGCTTTTCTAGATGCGGCGAGCCGGATTTAGATCATGTGCCGTAGTTTACCGTCCCCTGGACTAAAGTATAAATTTGTAACGTAAATATCTACATAAAAATTCTTCCACTTATGTAGGATTTATGAATTACCTTAAAGATGAAATCATTTTTATATATTTTTGAACTCTTTTGACCAAAAAAAGGAATGGTATTAATACTATATAATTTTAATATTCATGAACTATACATGAAGAGGTTTGATATTGATTTATTAAATAATATGGGTACCCGAAAGAAATCGCGCATTTTATGAACCGATGTTTGAGTTCAGTTAGTGTTCAGACACGGTAAAGTAAGTATTTTTGTATTTTTTTCGTTTAGACCTATTGTATAACTATAAGTATAAATTAAAAGGATGCGTCTAAATCAGGGACTACCCTTCGTTGATAGTGATCAGAACCTGTTAAACGATTGTATCTCCATGAAAATCGTATAGAATGGAAAGTCTAAATTAAAGCAAGAATTATTCCTGACAATTCAAGACTTACTCCAACTAATCTCTATCCGAGTATTATTTTTTTGGATCTATGAAGCACACCCAAAGAGAAAAACGTTTTCTATAGTATTATGTAAAAACATTATAAATACATTTTTGTATTGTTTATAAAATGCGCCATTTCTTTATGGTCACTCTAATATATGTAAAATTAAAAAGTTAGATGGCGATTTCTGATGTAGTAAATTAATAAAGGATTTTTATATTTAATGAACTACTTTTCTTAGAAGGATAATAAGCAAGACTTTTTTATTATCCTAATGTAATTGATTTAAATTAATATATGTTTCTTATATCCCTCGTATATTTTTATTTTTAATGATGTACTTTGCTTAAAGATAATATAATATGACCCCATCGGTCGTTTAACGGTTAAACCGAATCCAGACGGTTTCTAACGACCAAGAGCCCTATTCAAAAATAACCAGCCACCTGTAAACGAAACACGCGAGCACTTTTTAGCTACTTCTTCGTTGTAAGTGCTCGGTTACAAGTGGATCTTCAAGTACTCTTGTATTTGCACTTAGCTTCGGCTGCTGTTGCTCGCCATGACCCTCTTCCGCTGTTGATTTGTGAAGAATTCTTATAAAACCGAGTGTCATAGACGAGCCTCTGTCTAATTGCACACTACGAAATCATATGCGTTACTAATTGTTGCCATGGTCATTAAACCGATAACGAAACCGTTGACCATTTCAATACATCATCGAAACATATTACGGTTGCAAATTGAATTATTGCCATGTACAAATCCGCAAACATTCATTACCGAAATCCCGTGCGATCAATTTGTGCGACTTGTATATAAAACATCAGGTTATACACACTTGAATAAAAATTTCATCAAAAAAAAAATACGCCATTCTGTTCTGTGATTTTATTACGCGGAAAGCTTTTATTAAAATGAAAAAATCACGCTGAAAATTGAATGAGAATATAAACGAGCTGATTTTATGATTTGAGAATATGAAATATAATTGGTTTAACATCCATTTTTTTCAGCGTCAGAATGCTTCCATTTACACGTCGTTCGTCATTTAATTAATCAAAAAAAAAATTGCATTGAAAATTGCGATTTATTCGTAAAAACATCATCCTGAAAAATGGTGCTCGAGAATGACTTACAGCAAAAACCTTTTACAAAGAGACTCGAATCGCAAGTGTTAAGATATACCCACATCTATACATTCGAAATGTTATTCTTTTGCCTTTATCAGAAGGGTAAGGGATCATAATACATTTATATTTATAGGCCTCTTAAGAATTTTATTTCCATCAGCTCCCTTCCAATATCCGTATCCACTCTTAAAAGGAAATTATTTTTTTTATCCGAAAGAATAATCTCAATAATGAATAAGCGTTCAGGTTTAGGGTATAACCATTTTTATTTCAACAAATACGTCATATGAAATAAAATTATATTTCGTACGCCACATTTGCCATTTTCAATACGCCGTTGATGTTGCAATATTTTTTTTTTGTTATTTGCAAATGCAAACCGTATCTGTCAAATTCGCGGCGTAAAATATTTGTTTCAGTAAATAAAATATTCGACACACACGAAATCTGAATAAATTTGCATCCCATTGTATAGGAAATATGGTTTCGAACCTAATGCGTTATTTCGATCCTATGCGATATTTTTTGGCGATACTTTTATATTGTTTATTCGGGAATATTTAAAATAAAATACAATATTTGGCAAGCAATTCGGCGTAAATTCATATTCTTCCTATTGTGTTTCAGCAACAATTTAATTAATTTCATAAAGCTTAGCGCCATTGTTTCAAGATATATTATCCAGTAGCGAACATTCTCCATATTCCGACGCGAACAATGGAACATGTTTAATTGTTATACCATATAATAAAAAAATATATATTTAGTTATAAAATAATATTTTTTTATGACTATTGGCCCCTTTCGGACAAAATTTCTACTTCAACATCTCGTAAATGTTGGTCATACACTTATAAATATTTTTTTTTAATACCTAACACCTATTGTGTTTATCAACAAGCATTATTAAAATGAAATCCTTCAATTCAAAAATGTTTCATTAAATTTAAATAATTTCAAAATATTATGGCATACTTTTTATTAAATATCCAGCAAGTATATCGCACAGCAGCTGATTCCAAGCTTTATTTATTTATTTATATTGAATACGATGGATGGATGGCATAACAGAAAGATTCAAAAGCGCCATTCACCCATATAAAAATTCTAACGGTTCTAAAGAATCAAGGGGAATGAGTCTCTCTCACTAATATTACCTCCAGTGTCAAACTACACTTGTTAATTTTTTAATATTATTTTGGTTGAATTGAAATTTATATTATTTATTAAAGGCGAGAAATATGGCATTAAATTGATTGATTCCAACGCGCCAAACTACCTACATAATTTTTTTAATGGGGGATAATGGTCTCTTCCACTTTGAATTCCCTGAATTCATAGTTTTCGAATGACCTACATATACCTATACTTTGTGTTATGTTACCAACAAGCCATACATATTTTTTCCGCGTCCCCTAACTTTTATTTTTTAATAGTTATGATAATATAGTCACGTTTTAAATAATAATAATTGTATTACAAAAAAAATTAAAGCTACAAAACTAATAGAATATTAACAAGGTTATCTGATGTTTTGGTCCATTATTTTCGTACTACTGTAAAAAAAAGTATTAGACCGTAAATTTAATTTGGATATTCGGTTATTTTTAATCATTTAAACCGACTACATATATCCCATCGAAATTTAATTAAGAGTTTTTGTTCATTGGCAAAAAAGTTTATCATATCTTAAGAACAAAATGAAGAAGACTCTTTTACACTCCTATCTCTTTTTAAATATGTACTAACGCGAGAATAAGAATGCGAGTGTTTATCAAAATAAAAATACATGAACGTCTACGTATATGTTCTACCAAAATTAACCTTGGTAATATTCTATGAGTTTTGTAGCTTTCATTTTTTTTACCCTAACCTAACCTAACTTAACCTAACCTAACCTAACCTAACGTAACCTAACCTAACCTAACCTAAGCTGTGGCCAAGAAATCTTTGAAATGTCCGACTTATTTTTTTGTAAATTTTATATTCATAACATCAACTTTTTAATGAAAGCTTTTATTTTATCTCTTTTTAAAAAAATATATGCATTTGTAATCCTGCCTTGATTTATTCAAACCGCTCGATTTTCCAAAAATTAAAAAAAAATTGGTAAGATTAACAAAAAGAATGTGCTTTTTCATAGTATTTTTATTTAAAGAAAGGTTGCTTTTTCTTCTCTGAGTTCAAACACCCTTCGAATCACTTTTGTATGAGATAACCAGAGACTTAATGTATAATTAGCTTCCATATTTACACACTGCTTTGCAAAGATCCTAGCTCTAGTTTAAAATCAAGTAGTTAAGTAGTTTAACATTTTTGGAAAAATGTTGGTAATTTCCTCTCTCATATTTTATGACACTGAGCTGCTCTATAAATCATTCAGTGTGTCTAATTTGAGTTCGGACATTAAAGTGAGCTCCATTAATCTGTACATATTCCAATGCAATTATACCACGTTATGCTGTTTTCTTCAAAAAATCTGTTCATTATATTAAATGTTTCAAAGAATGTGGTCTTTCCAGGAATGGATTTGCTAAATAATATATTGTATTCCGCAACGTATCGAACATATGGGAATAAATAGGCATCTTCAGCTATATCAGTTGCCTCATCTACCTGTAATGCGAATTTCTAAGTACGCAGCCGAGACACTAATTGATCGCAAATAACTTCAGATATATCATCGATTTTTCTTCCAACTGTATTATCAGTAAGTGGAATTTGTCGCACCAAATTTTATGAGGGGATCGATTAGTTACCAATAAGATGAGAGAAGGTTATATTTAATAGTGGTGAATACATAATAGATTAATATAATCTTGTAAATTTTTTAAAGCAAAATAAAAGCATGACGAAAAATCAGTATGGCTCAACTTAATATATAATGTATATGTGTTTGAAATTTCAAGGTTATAACAACGGCTGTTATTACTCTGAATAAATAACTTAATATGCACTTGCTGCATTTGCCCATTTTTGTTTGTATTGCTACAACTATCAAGTATATATCAAAAAATAAATATTAAAAAAAACAAAACGTTGGTAAAGTTACAGCCAATCAAACGCGTAGTGTCGGCTAGCGTGTGATATGCGCGCCCCCGGACATACGCAAAATCGCTTTTAACGTTGAATACACGTTCCCCGTAAGCAATGAGTTAATACATAATACACATTTAAAAAATATTTATGATTAAGTCAACCTTAAGCTTAATTGATTATAGTCGAAAACGAACAATAAACAAAAGAAGTCTTTTTTCAAATTTAAATCTAATCAAGCATCTGAACCTTCGATTATGTTATAAAATGTGGTAAATCCTTTACTCTTTATTTAATCCCAATTAATCAAATTTTTCGAAACATATTATAGCTGCTGGTAAAATTTGGGGTTCTCGTATTGTATGTGGTTTCTTTTATTTTGCGATTCGGTAAGAGATATGGTACGATGCCAATAATGCATTTTTTGGAATAGAAAGTATTTTTTCTTTATATTTTTTTAATAGAAATTAAATGTATGTATAAACGTCATGAAGTATTATTTAAAAGTATATATCATGGAATGAAAATTATTTTTTTAAAAAAGACGTTTAGTGTCTCCCTTGGCAATAGTCTGCGCCTCTGGGTTGGAAACTACAAGTCAACCGTACGTAAGACAAGATCCACTTAATTTTGTAAGGATTCTCCAGAAACTAGTGCATCAATGGCATTGTGTACTTGTGTATTTCGTCTTCCTGTTGTCAATTCCAGCTTTCATAAAATAATTTTTGATTGTAACGTTTTTCAAGTTCAAAAGCTGCAGTTCACTAGGGAAGTTTAGGGGGGGAAAAGCAAATTCTATATTATTAAATTAATTAAAATCGGGTACTTGAATGAAACATGATTTTAATTTTTTTCGCAAATTGAGGAAAGACGTAAATTCTGATCAGGTAAAAAAGAGATTCCAATGTATTACGAAAAAAATAGCTTGGAAATGATATTTCCAGAAGATTTTATACATAAAAAACGCATTTTTCATACGATTGATATTAAATTCTCTTTATTTTTGTACTAATTTTAAGCTTAATCGATATCAAATCCATCGAAATCCATTTTTTTTACTTGCCTGAGTTGATTATATTATTTATAGCTTTGAATAACACGTTTTTTTTGGTAATAAAAGTTTAAAACTAGCTCAATCTACATAATATTTTTTTTAATAAATGGATTAATAATAACCGTTTAAATAATAAACTGACACTCCAGGATATACTTCTTACGTGACTTCAAAAAAATAGATTATTCCTAATTGTTTTCGCATTACAGATTGATGATATCGGTACAAATATTATTCGAAATTATTTCCACCATCTGGTAAATGATGGATGTGTGTTTGTATGAGGGACTGATGAATAAATTTCACGTGTAATAGTACTCACTATAATTAAGTATAAGTAAACACCGGGATGGGATGAGGGATTGCGTTTGTTACAAATATAGACCGTGTAAAACCAGAAGCATGAGTATCTTATCGGATATTAATGGTTCCTGTCAAATATGTCGTTCCTGTCCATCATTTTGAGCGGCATTTATTTTTTCTTCCATTATATCATTATGGATGAATGGATATTGCGATACAAAGTATTTTTTTTTCTGGTCTGAATTTTGTTTGTTTTCGGTAATTTTAATTTATATTCGCTGACAGTTTGAGAGTTTAATAAATACCTGGTACTTTTTTTAAGCTGGATTAATCTTGTGAAACTGGGTGTGTGGTAATCCCGACGCTAATCCGGAACATCCAACGTTTTTATAAACTTGGATGAATGTTTTTTTTTTCAGACGAAAGTATTCAGTTCAGAGTAAACTTTATTTGAATACATTTTTTATGAGAATATGGGATACATGCTGAAATTTTATGCAGAAAATTTGCATACTGTGCATAAAAAATATGTTAAAACTATCCGTATTAATAAAATCTTTTGAATAAATTTATATATTTTATTGTTTTAAGATACCAGAACATCCTTGACTTTTAGTCCGTACATATTATATTATCACGAACGAAATATCGTTGTTTACTATTTATTTATTTATTAATTAATACATATCACGATAGTTATTAAACAAATATGTCAATAAATTTTATTTAAAATTAATAAATATTATACATTTTGACGGATGACATAAAAAAAATTGACAACAACCGCGTCATCCGAAGGGGGTCTCTCAGGGACCCTAAGTATTACAAGTCAATATATTATTGAATTCTTCATCGATTTTTTTTTAATGGATTATTTTAAGAATAAAAATAGTTATTCGTATGTAATTAGGAGGATTTGGATTTTTTAACTAATCAATATGATTTATAAATGACAACGCTCTTAGCGATATCTCGCCGCAGACTCAGCTCTCGCAGCACGTGTCTGTCGCACGTTTCACTTGCACTCGGAACAACGTACCGGATGCGAGCGAAAAAAAACACCGCGCGAGTGGTAACAGCAGCAAATGCTGTTGTTTTTAATTTTTTTTCACAATTGCGGACACTAAAGGTGATGAAAATGTAAAATATGTATTCTTTAGATTTTTTAGACAAATAAAAAAAGTTTGGGACATTGTTCGATTTATATTAAAAGACTTAGAGTTCCAATTGGCACGGCTAGGTTAAAAATATGCTAGTTTTTATTTTATCTATTAAAATCAAGTGATTTTATAAATGCCTAATCTCCTTACGTACATTACGGTCCTTTCGGGTATTATTTTTTCAATCGAAAGCTACACTTATTAGGCCATAAACAAATAAATAATTTGAGCAACGTTGAAAATCTTATTCTTATATATTTTAATTCAATACTAGTTTTCATAAGAATGAATAAAAAAATTAAAAACTATAGTCAGTTTTGGATAGTAGTAGAATTATTGTAGAAAATATTATTTTTTTGAGTAATGGTTTTCTCTTTAGCGTTAAAAATACATAAAATGATGTAAAATAGAACACTTATTTTAGGATTAATTTAATTAGTTAATTAAATTTAAATTAATTAGTAATAAATAATGAATTTCTGAAATTGTTGATATCAAAATATTATCTTATTTATTTAGTATTAGATTTAATCCTTTAATTAGTGAGATAATATTGTTTGCATTTTTGGGCTCTTTAAAATAAATGTTTGTTCTATTTTGTTGTATTTTTTTATATAAATTAAACAATATTAGTGGTTCTCACCATTTTAAAAAACATTAAAACTAAATTATTCAGATCTTTTATGACTTTTTTAGCTTCGTTCTCAATAAAAACATTTTCTATTTCTTCCTCGACTAGATTATGCGACATCTTAATGATTTTTTTATTTTTTAAATAATAAAAAAATCACTAGATCAATTTGAACCCATTAGGCGACTTATCTATATGACATTCTATGTACGGGACATGAACATTGCAATTTTAAAAAAATCTTTCTTTTGCTCTAAAGTAGATAATTATTTTAGGAATTCCCAAAGAAATTGCTGATAGTCGCTTTTGAGGCCAGACACAGATTTATTTTACCAATGATTTTTTTCGCAATGTTTACCTATTTTTTTCTCATCTAAAAATACATGATAAAATTAAAATAATTTTCACATATTATTTATAAATCTATGTAGTATTTATAAAAAGATAATAATTAATAATTTGTTCCAAATTTAAAGATTGCCATTGAAAAAAGGTTCGTGGGGCATACATGTACGTTGTAAGTACTCATCAAAGGGTTAATATGATTGACATGATCACAGGGGCCGGTGTTTCGGCCCGTCATTCATTATTACTCATAACACATATCTGTAACAATTTGAGAGCGGAATGTGTTAAAAAGCAGATCTGTTTAACGGCTCGGTGCCAACGCTCCTGAGTGCATCCGATAATTGAAGCTTTTATCACTCGTTACGGCATTTACGGCGGGACACGTAAAAGTTCTCAGGCACCGGCCCCGTGTATCATAACTCCCTTTCTCCCGGGAACCGCAATCGCCTGTGGGTGGTTTATCTCGTTTACCGGCCGGCTTTATGACATGGCTGCAGTGTGTGCTGTTGCGGCCAACTCCATAGATGCTATCGCCGCGCTATAAATATTCTATGGGTCCCATGGTTCGAAAGCTCTCCCACGTGATCGGCAACGATTCGATTTTGAATTATATCTTAATACTGCATCAATCGATTTTTAGAAAATGTAAACATGGATTTGGGGCGGGTCTACGAGATAATTTAATATATGGTTCAGCTGTGGTTCTCCAGTAAATATATTATATTTAATCATATTATTATTAAGACCCCAATTAATATAAAAATAACTTAACAAACAATGAATTGTTTTTATTATATTTTTCATAGATAAATCCAATTATTTCAATGATTATAGAAAAATATTCAGTAAAGCAGCAATTTTTGCTCATAAGCTATTTTATAAAGATACTCTTTTGCATGTGATTTAGAAACAATGATATTAAGACTCTTTATTTTTTTTTCCTTTGGGAATAGAAAGAAATCACGAGATATGTCCGATAATTATAGAGGCTATTTTGAAGATTTTTGGAAGACGTATCATATGTATCAATGTCAACGTACGTCAGAGACAAGCTTATCAACACAATCAGATTTTTTTTGCAATTGTACAAACGTAGTCCGTGACATTTCCGTATACTTTATGATCAAACCTACATCATATTTGCAATAATATATATTTTTTTAAAGAAAAACTCATAAAAATGCAAAAAGATCTTCTTTAATATCAATCATTAGGTTAATGTTTTATATAAATTATGATTTCTCTTGCACCAACTTTTTTGATGAAATGATTTTTTCGATTGCCCTTATCTTACTGTAAATAAATAAATATATCGAGTTGTATATCGACCATTCTTACGATTTCGTGTAGTGATTATAAATTTCAATATCGTATAAATATTGTTAAGATAATAAATCTGAAAATATTGGCATACAATTCATCATGAAAATATTAATAAAAAAAATATTGACTAATATCAGTGTCTTTATTTTATTTCAATTTAATAAAATATTTTAACATGCACTTATGCGTAGTAATTATAATATAATCCTTTCTAGAAAACATGACTCTGATTCGATTCTTTTCTCCTCATCGGATTATTAGATTTTTAATTTTTGCCACAATATGATCAATTTGAGTTTCACTGAATAACTAATCGCTTAATACTAACTTCTTGTTTATTGTTATTTAAAAATTAATATAGTAATTATATTTAGAATATAAAGTGCATAGGCGAGAGGATCGAATGAGAGGAAATTAGCGTGTTTTCTTTTTTTCTCTATGATTTTTAATCTTCTCTTTCTCAGATTACTATTTTTTCCTGGCGAAAAAACGTATTTCATGTAATCTATAAATAATCAGAAATATATTGTGAGAGAATTGACATTGACTTATTTAAATTAGCGAATTTGCATAGGAATTTAAAGCATGATTTTAGGCAGATGCTTTGATTGAATCTAGTAAATAGAGGATGTTAGCGTCATATATCATGTCTGTATTTCGAATAAATCACATTTCATCTTTTATTTATGCAAGTGATATATTTAATTTAAATATAGTAGTTTTAAATGCGATAAGATAGAGCGCAGCTGCAAATCGTGGAAACGTAAAGAATTTGGGTCAGGAGTATTACCTTATAGATTATAATTTTATTTTTTAAAGAAAATTTAATTAAGAGAGTAAAATAAATTTAATAGAGCTATTAACTTGAATTTGTTTAAAAATAAAAATACATTTAAATTGGGACTATTCATTTGCCTTATTATGTTTTTATATAATTTAAAATATATTTAAAAGCACATAATAAAATTGTGTTATATTACTCTGTTATGTGAGAGGTCCAAATTGATTTATATGCTATATGTGTATAGCTACAGACGTATATATAACGAGGTCAATAACCGCGTTATCAAAAACTCATAAAAATATATATTATCTCGAACATGCACATGTTTAAATAATGGTATTGTAACGATTGAATTTCGGTACAAAAACCGGAAATGCGATAGCATACGTATACATATCAGAGTACACAGCGTCATTATAAAATCCGCGCTTAACGAATTCCCTCTGCAAGAGTCTGACTAATTGTTCGGCACAAACGCGAATCGTCCGAGAAGTTTTTCCATTATGCAAATAACACTCAAACCTGTTATCTGAATTATGAACTTAATTCATTTTTCCAACAAAATTAATTGCTTCTGAAAACGGCCATATTTCATTTCAGCTAATTTCCTTCGGTGTATTGTATATATGTGTGCTGATCGTAACTCAGGTGTTTGGTTGCTCAGGTACTCGGGCACTGATCCGGCCCTTATCAGCCATTTGTGTACACTCGAGAGCGACCCTGCTCCGATACAGTTTATCTTCATTATTAACAGCGAGGACCCGTGTTTCGGCGGACAGAGGGTAGCCAATTTCGGTAATGCACATTTGCAAAGATGGCCGTACATTAAATTGCCGGAGGTTCGACGCACCTGTATCTCGCTTGATGCCAAAGCACGCGCCATCGCCATTGAGCCCCCGGTTCTGAAGAAGACATTAGGAGGTTAATAAGCTGATCTCCAAGCCGGAGATTCGTCTCAGGGGTGATGTCGCCGAGTTTGTCGAGCGTGGCTCTGAATAACATCCCGCTGTATTATTTAAAATGCGGTATCACAATAAAGAACGAGGCACTCAAACAGGGGTAGTAAAGCTGGTCCATGAATATTTTAAATATTTTAAAGAGCAGACCCTTTTGTGGAAGGTTATTGCGAAAAGCGGGTCACGTGCCCGATACGTTCTCTGATTATATTAGTTTTGCCAAAATTGTAAATATATACACAGGAATAAAATATTGACATGAACTTCCTACTCATAATTATTTATCAGCTTCTTATGGTTCATATATGTTTATTGTGGACCCTCACGATTTTAAAAATAAAATACATTTAAAAGAAAATCTGTTTTTGCAAGTAAAACATAAAAAAATATAAGTTCTATACCAAAAAAAAAACGGTTTTCTTTAATATTTGACCTTAATAAAATACATATTTTTTTCTAAATATGACGAGTAAATGGCAAGGGCACTCGGCGATGTCCCGCCGCCGACTGAATTCTCGCGGTTTCACTCGCACTCAGCACACCGTACCGAAAGCGAGCGAGAAAAACATCGCGCACGTGGCTACAGAAGCCTATTGTGTTTTTGTTTTCTTCCGCAATTGCAGACCATAAAGGTCAATGATGATTTATAATATATATTCTTTAGATTTTTTTGACATGTAGGATTGAGAAAAATCAAAAACTTGGTGTCTCAATTAGACATCATCGACACAGCTAGGTTAATTAAACTATTTTCTAAGTCAAAGATTTTTCTGTAAAATATCTCTTTCTCACCTAGAAACATTTAACAAATCGATCATTTTTATCTGAAAAAACTATATAACCATAAAATAAAGAAACAATTGTGATAGAGAAAAATAAAAAATAAAAAATGCTCTGAAAAGAGCTATAGAATTTTATACTATAAGCTTCTTGGTGCAAATTAAAAATAGAAATTAAATTGTTTGAATTAAATTTAAACAATTTTAAGTCATAATATAATATATATTTTTAATTTTCCAAATCTCTCGTTGGAAATATTATTAAAAGAATGAAATAACACCGAGATAATATTAAGTAAATTAAAATACGCTTTTTGAGTTATATTCATGCAGTATTTTATTATTAACCCTTTCCAGTCTGTTCCCTTTTAGTTGAATCTATGAGTTACTCTCATTATATTGTTTTTACAAATTTATTTAAAGAGATTTCGATTGAGAAAATGAATAAGAGGCATCTATGGGGTTTTAATCTGATATTAGAATACAAAAAGACATGCCAAAAAATCTTTTGGGCCAATACATCTGTCCCATGGAGTGGAAACGATTAAATCATTGTTATATAAGCTTTCAGAAATATATTCCTAATGCATATAAATTCGATTCATATATTTTTTACATTAATTGAGACATAAGCAAAAATTTAATAGCGCTTAATATTCGTGTCCCATTTCCCTAAACAATTAATTTAGCCGCAAGACCGTGAAAATCTTATCCGAATCGATCTAATGACCCTATGAGACGTTCAGAATATGCCATCGGATTTATGAGGGTTGAGTGATTCAAGCCAGGCAGGGCCGCTGCATAAATTTAACACCCAGGGGCCAAATTAAATCGGGGTCGCGATAGTTTAACATATTTCGGAAATGATAATTTCGACCATTTTTTCTGGTCCATTGTCTGAAGATTGATGTTTCACTCGAATTTAATTATACATATTGGATTTTAAAAAATACTAGCGGTGTATTCGGGACCCATCTCCCATGTCTACTGAGTGTGAAGCAATACTTTTCAGGAAATTCAATATTGCTCTTCTTTCGGGGAGCGGAACCGCTTCAATAGATTTTCAACTCCATCGACCGTGAGGTATAGCAGAAAATAAAAATCGAATCACTGTGGCAATGAAAGCTTTAAAAAAATAAGCTCAAGCATCAGAGCCGATTTTCTTATTACCTGAATAACATGTCAATAAATTTTTTATGGACAGTGACTGGATTTCGTTAAACTTTTCTCCGTCTCGATTGCAGATATTTCAGATTTGAACTTGTTTTTCAGCGATATTTTCAGAATTATGCTATTACGCTTGATTTATTGACTGTAAATATGTATAAGTTACGCAAACATTTTTTTACGTTCAGCTTTTCGAGTTGTTATTACCCGTCAACTAAAATATAGGTTTACTATACCCATAATGATTTGAAAATCTAAAATTGAAACAATATATAATAAAAAAAAATATATAATTGTACCACCACAGTTCGTTTTATAGAATTTGATAAAAAAATTCAAATTATATATTTTTTGTTATGTTAAAACACTTGTCCCTGTTATATCTTAATAACGATTATTTAATCATTGGTTATCAATAAAGTTTCACATGTTTTAGTGTTCTCGTCGATTTTTTATTTGTGAAAAAATATTTTTGGTATAAACAACACTGTCAAGATACCTCAGTCTTCCCAATATAGAAGACACACAGGATTCTGTCTTTCTCCTTAACCCAAATCCTGCTTTTAAATCCAAATATCTACAGGAATATTTAGTTAGCCTTGAAATCAGGATAAAAACGGTCCACTAAAATAAATCCCTTAATAAAATCTTTTAAATGACCACGTTTACTATACGTGGTATACATTGTAATTTTTAGCATTTTATTTATAAAAAAAAAATTAGGGACTGGTTACTTTGTTGCTATGAACTGGCAATGTTATCTATTATATTTGGCGTCTAAAATTACCCATTTATTGACACTCAATATATTATGATAATTAATTACAATATTTTATACAGAGGTTATTAAAACATAAAATAATAAGTTGAATTAAAACACTCTAATGGATAGTTTTAATTTACTGTCGTTTTTGAATAATTTAATATTTTATAAATTCAAGGTGTTATGTATAATCCAATTTCAGAATAATTAATTAAGAATATTTTATATATTTATCCCAAAAGACGCACAGTGGAGTGGATCATGCCTTCTACTGCCAAAAATGCTTTTTACGAAATTTCCATTCCAAAATAAATGTCAAATAGAAGATAAAACATTCAAGTTTAATGTATTTTTTTAAATATATGTTTATATGGTAATTTAAGGTTATAAAGTTAACCATTATCAAAAAAAAGCAATTTAAATATTATCGTAGAATCGAATTCAATCAGGTATATCTTTACAGTTTTTAATTGTATATTAATCGTATGTATGCCATATTAAATAGTATATTATCTATTTTCGAAAATATCTAAAAAGATCGCATTTAAAATTTATATATTTTCCATTTTTTTTATTATTTTAAATAGTGAATATATTTGATTAACCAA
Source organism: Philopotamus ludificatus (assembly GCA_022495035.1). Classification (NCBI taxonomy): domain Eukaryota; kingdom Metazoa; phylum Arthropoda; class Insecta; order Trichoptera; family Philopotamidae; genus Philopotamus; species Philopotamus ludificatus. Next base: position 11,520 of record JAGXCT010036045.1, on the reverse strand, counting down.
AATTTTACGTTTGGTTGGATTTTTAAACATTGGCACGGTTCACCCGAGTAAAAGTAATTATTCCAGTACAGAGAAAATATATTCATTATTAACGCCAATAAAAAAAACTTGTCTCTTTAATGCACTTTTTTTATTTATCTTGAAATATTGTATTTCTTTGTCTGGAATTTTTTAAGTATTGTTTTTTTATTAATAAATAATGCAGTTAATTTAATATACAATTAAAAAAATTGATAATGGTAATGAAAAATATATATTTACCTATATTCATTCCAAATTTCATAATTCCAGCTCAAATAATAAATAAGTTACAGATTTTTGGCAGTAAAATTCATGATTCGCCCCACTGTGCGATGAAGTCTTAGTGAAATATATTGCGGCCATTTCTTTTCAGCGTAAACGTTTTCTTTATTTCGCCATTTCGAATGCAAGAAATCGCATTTAACACCGTTTGATGTATTACAAAACGGGCTTTCTAAGCGCGAGACCGCTTAATTATCGGGCTTGAAAGGCGACCGAAACAATACAGGGCCGGGCTGCGAATCAATTCGGCAATTTTCCTGAGCCTTTTTATTCGGCCGGGGTATTACAGGCCCGCCTCTGACAATGGGCCGCCCGGTGCGGCTCGTTAACCCTTCCGGTCCGAGCTGGGGGCCCTTGGCGCCGGTAAATAATTGCCGGGCTGAGAGCTTTCTCCGCCACTGGCTACAATTAGCGAGGGGGTCCGAGGCTTTTTGTTTGAAATAATATCGGCCGGAAGTGCCGCCATCAGAATTGGCGCGCTTTATAGTGCGGAGGAACGAAGGGGGGACCAAGAAACTATTCAATAATTCGACCGTTAAATTTTATATCCGGACGTAAAGGCGTTTTATTGTCGGGCAAGGGACATCGCAAAAATATTTTTATCCCACGGCCAATTTGAAATTTTTGTGGGATTGGTCATGTGCAGGGTTAAAAGGACCTTATACAGGTTGGTGCACAATTTTCTAACTAGCCATTAAAAAGATATTAATTAATTATACGTACATATATTTTTAAAACATAAATAGAAGTCTTCATATATTTATTAGTCTGATATAATAACATTTTATGTATTATTTTTTAATATAAATAGTTTAATAATACTTGTGACTTTAAATACAGGTGGGGCATGATGATGTTTCACCCCCCCTCCTTTTTTTCAAAAAATAAATGAACTGTATATATTTTTAGTGAGGCCAAGCCAAGAAAATCAAAGGAATTATCATTTTTTTACTGAGAAATTAAATAAAAATATATTTTTCTACAGATAAACATGTTCAAAATTATCATCTTACAAAAACATGTATTTTTCACGAAAATTTTGATCGGTTATCGATCGAATTATGGAAACTTTAAAATATTTTCATCAATCAGGTAATGATGTTATTCAAATTCCAAAAAAGGGAAATGCAAAATATAGCCGAAAAATCGTTGACGATGTCATTTATTTTTCGAATCGAGTAGAAAATATAGACCAGCGTGGCAGATACAGGTCTGCCCCAAAAGTGCTTTACGCAGCAATCGAAAAGCAGCTTTCTGTATACGGTAATTCGGATCTTTTCTCTTTATCTCCAACAACCTGAAAACAACAACACTCGTTCGCGTGGGACCGATAGCCAAACTGAGGCTAGCGACTACGTGTCCGGGGCTCATAGAAACCTGCCACGAACATACATACGCAGCAAACAAAAAGCGACCTTCTGTATACAATAATACGGATCTTTTCTCTTTACCTCCACTACCTAGCCAAACAACAACACTCGTTCGCGTCAAATACGTTCGATACAAGAATGCTCAAACACATACGAATACGGTTTAGTTCGCATATTTCAGCTAATTATTAATTTTGTAAAGAAAAATGTATATAGGGTAGTGCCCTGGTTGCCCCTAAAGACGAGCCGCTTCTGAATATAATTATTATTTTAAAACGAGTATTTTATATATTAATTCTAATAGCGAAAATAAAATGTTGAATTTTCCTTTAATTTTATTAATTATTGACACATTTCTTTCTTCAACACTTAAATGGTGTGATATCCAAACATCTTGTCAAGTATTTTTAAATGTTCTTTCACTCTAGACAAAGCATATCATACAGTATCTGCTAATTTTATAATAAAATTGGTCGAATTTACTTCAACTTCAATCTACAAGACCTCATTTCCCACATTCAATGACCTCTTTCTTCGAGCTTTATTTTTTAAGCCAATATTTTCACTTAAAAGTTATTTAAACCATTTCTGACTCTGCCGAATAAATAATATTTTAATATATTCCTGTAAATATAATATTTTTATTTGTTGCAGTCGTTGCATTAGTTTTTTGATTAAATTTGTATAATACCAATCTCGTAAAAATCTGAAATAGGGCACAAAAATATTAATTTCTTTTGAAACTTGTGCTTTAGATGTCCACCAATCAATAGCAAAGAAATGTGGGTTAAAAGATCGACAATCGAAACAAAACTGGCCATAGAAAAGGGCGATGTCAAAGAACGACATTTACGTTCTATATATAAATAGTTTATTATAAATGGTATATGTATTATATATAAAAATAATATTATAAGAAATAGGCAACACAGGTACATATGCTAAACATTTCTCGTACAGATTTAAAATAAATCTAATTATTTGTTTTAAATAAAGACTCGAGACTTATCTTCAGAATAATTTATACATTCGTCATAAAACAATTTAATTATTAAATGAGTCGTTTTTTTGCCTTTTACCAAGAACATGTGGAATTTAGAGTTCTGGATTTATTTGGAAGACGTAGAAGGCCTAAACATTGAGCAATATTACTATTTCCATTGTACATAACTTCATTACCAATAAACAGCAACCAACAGAGAAATATGGAGATATGATGAGTTTATGTCCTTCTTACATATCTCCGATTTACCATATTTAGTTTACCTTGCTATGTGTAAAGGAAGAATGCGCTTGTTATTACTTATCTTTTTTTTCTATAGATTTTATTTTATTTGTTTGTTAATTATATATAATAAATTATTTTTTCAATAATTAGGAAACAGCAAAAAAGTGCAGATTATTTGCAAACTCTAAATCAAATAATAATGATTTAATCATCGCTTCCATATAATAGTTTTTTATGATTTATTATTTTTGTATCTGGAATAGGCCTGTTCGTTTTTATCGTGTTTTTGTGAGCGTATGCTATGTAATTATGACATTACACCTGGCCGTGTTTGTTAGTTACTGTAATAGTTAAATTACATGTTTGAAACGATTACAATTGATCAAACAACAGGTGGAGAAATTACTGCGATGATGTAATCGGTCAAAACAATATGCATTGAAAACCTATAATTTTAAAATTTTGATTACACAAATTTCGGCATAGATATTATATAATTTATTTAATTTAATTCGCACGAGAATGGAGCGGGACGCAATTAAAGGTCTCGCCACAAAACGTGGTTACGTGGACGTGGAGAGCTTTCGTCACGTTGTTAGTGAAATATTTTTGGAACAAATAAATCCAAATGAGGTCGGGAAGGGTCGGGCTTTCCGGAAGATTTACCTATCTGCGTTATGAAGTGACCGTGGACCCTTTTTTGTCAAGTCAAACTGGGTAATGGGCCGGATCTCGCTGCTTTATTTTAGAGCATCCATTTTTTTTTCTTCTTTTTTCCGTGCCACAATTAACATTTTTATTTAAATTCGCAAATTGATTTGTGGCCCTCAAATTGGCGTCTGTCGTCAAAATAAAATTTACTGCGGAGCCCCGTACGTGGGCCGCGGGAAAGGTTTTCCTTTTCTTGTCGCTTTTCCCATTTCCCCCGTTTGATCCCCTGATCCGCAAAGGCTATAATTCATTCAAAAGCCGGGGCCAGCTTTGGCTGTTTGAAGCCAGACTTACCTGTGCAACAACCTTATTTGTTCAACTTTCGTTAGCTTTCAGCCAATAAATAAAAGTGGTAACCTTGATATGTATGTGTGTACACTCAATTCCATAATAGCCTCTCCGTCCACTCGCTTCAGCTGTAACTTTGAGAAAATTAAATTACGTGAATCCTTTATCTATCTTAAAAAATATAAAATATCATCTGACATAATAAAAATCGTATTATTTTTAATATATACAATTATCTTGACTATCTAGAACAAAAACGAATCCCTGTCATAAGAAATAAAATGTAATATTTTATTTCACATATAAATCATGATTGTTAATAATGTTTTTCGAATAAACCTTAGCCATCTAAATATATATTTTTTTAAGTTTATTAGCACAATAGTCACAATTTTTTTCTATAAAATGTTGTTAAACTACATTTAATAAAATGTACCATTTTAAAATTGACCCATTAAAATTGACCCATTAAAATTGACCCATTAAAATTGACCCATTAAAATTGACCCATTAAAATTTAGGTTTTGGTAAAACAATCAATCAAACTCATAAAAAAACTATCAAGAAGAATACATATTTATTACATTGAAAGTATCATATGTATATTTATTTTAATTAACACTTTATTCAAGAATACATTAATTCAAACTGTTTGCATTTAAAAATTCGGCATTAGGGTATTAGATTATTGATAAAATAATTTTTAACTTTATTTAAAATATATATAATTTTCTGAAACGTTTACGATTATTTAGTTTTTGGATAAACAAACTCTTTTATGCCAAAATTAGTAGCAAAATATCTTTTTTCATATTTTAATAATTTTATTTTAAAATAATCACCTCTTGTTATGATTGAAACAATCACATATATTTAATTTATTTATTAATAGATGCTTTTAAGACAAACGAATTAATTTTTATAGTCTATAGAAATATTAATTTTGAAAAAAATATTAATGGAAGTGATTTTATTCTATATCTCTCAATTTTATTAAAATAAAATGTGTTAATATAAATTAAATCCCTAAAATTGTGTATCTATCTACAATAATAACGATAAAAATTCTTAAAAACACTAGACTATTTTTATTATGATGTTTTTAAATTTAAGGATTGATTAGGCAGAATAGCAAATAAAATTGTACTTTCGGTTTTTAATGCAAATTTGACCTTGTTGTCTTTAAATACAATCAAAACTAAAAGATTAGAACCTATTAAATTGATAGATATAACATGATTGAATAAAACTTATGTAATGATTAGTATAAAATATCTAAATTAGTGATTCCCAAAGTGGTCCATATGGATCCCCAAGGTTACATATCGGCTTTTAGGGGGTCCATGTCAAGGGAAAAAAATGAGGGTCCGTGACATGTAAATGAGGGTCCACATAATCGGGGCCCAATTTATTCCATGCTTGTTTTTAAATACTAAATTATCATCCCTCTGTCAAACATCAAAAAAAATATAATTTTCCCGTTACATGAATTTTTCACGAATTTATCAGTTTTAAAAAAAATCTTGCTTTTAAATTTCTAGCTATGCCAATGGTGTTACTTCAAAAAATACATTTGACGAGAATGAGCTTAGATAAAATCAATTTTAGACGGACAAGGGGGGGGATTCACGGGGGGGAAAAAGAACGCTATGAGGCAAATTGTTTAGAAATCAATGATTTTAAAAAAAATACGTTGCTAATCAATTAATAATTTAATGAGAAACAATAGAAAATTTATTGCTAATGCAAATGTGAATTATTTAAAAAAAAATCAATATGACGCATAAATGACACCCGCACTCGGCAACGCCTCACCCCAGACTGAGTACACACCGTCGACTGAATTCTCGCAGTACGTATTCGCTATGATTTAGCGGCTCCCCATCTTTAAATTTCCAAACGATCATTTTCTACTACGTAAATATAAAATGAATCAATTTTAATGCAAAGTTGGAGAATCCTTGGCATACTGTACATATTATTAGTAGAATCCTTTTATCGGGGCAGCGCCCGCCCCTCCTTAATCTCACTCGCGCTTATTGCACATCTTCAACGGCAACACTCTTAATTATTGCTGGCGTCCTTCCGCTCGACCTTGAAATCCAGCTGAGGGCCGTCAGTTTTTGCTTGAAAAAAAATAGTAGCGTTGTCGTCGGCGCCACTACAATTTGCCCTCAAGGGCGAAACTTTTAAAAACCTAAAATCTAGCGTCTGCGAATCGGCTCTTGACCAATGGGCAAGAGAGGTGGAATTACTCCCCCAAAGGGTGGACTACCTATATCTTCTTTCGCAATATCAGAGCCAGGTTTAATTGTAACTGGTTCTTACCAGACTTTTGGGTCAGTCAATTCCTGACTGGCCACGGTATATTTAAGGCTAAACTTAAAGAGTTCAACCTTGTAGCATCTCCATACTGCTGGTGTGGGCACGTATGTCAGGATTAGTCACGTTCTGTGATCCTGCTCTTACCTGAACATTGCACGTCACGACCTACTCTATATTGTCCGATGCGGTATTTCCCCTACGGGTCTCCCGGTGGAGGGCCCTATCAGACACATGGACTTGGTCAGCAGTGTGATTCGCTACAGGGCATTTGCTTCCTTTGCATCGACTTTCGGATAGTTGTGCCAAGCTACTTTCCCTCTCCTTTCTTCCTTTTCTTAAGAAATTTTATTATTATATTTTAACATCACACGTTTCAAGAAAAAAAACATTTTTATTGCACCGATTGTACCGACGTATATACGGTGTGGATGGATCGCAAGGGATGGAACTGAGTCGGACCAGTCTGACACAGCTTCATCCCTGGTACCAAAGTGGCATACTGTACACGAGGGGGATAAATCAAATTTTTATTTGTTTTACTAGTGTGTCTTATTAATTAAAACGTATTTTTTTATAACATACTGTCTATTTAGATCATTGGTACCCAAACTATTGTGCCCCATGGACCTCTTGGCGTCCTTTTTTTCCCCGTATCCCCTTTGCCTTTAAAGCAAAGTTTCATTTAAAGATAGGAAGCCGCTGTTCGATAACGAACATCCGCTAAATTAATCAAAATAGTATTAGGAATACATAAACGACGAAGGATCGTTGTAACAATAACATCAAAGTATTGCATTTATTTTAAGATATTTATTAATCTAATCTAAAAATATGATAATTTTTGGGGGAATTTCGACTTCTCCTCTGATCATAGTACAAGCTTCCAAAACTGCTTGATAAAACTACGCCCCCTCGTGTACAGTATGCTAATCTTTAAATGTCTAAACGATCATTTACTACTACGTAAATATAAATATAAATAATTTTGTTGCGAAGTCGGAGAATCCTCTTCTGACGTTCAAGATTTTTAATGTACGCGACTGTGGCACCGCCTATCGATCGCATTCGGCATCACGAAACTCGATCCTCCCACAAAACCGATGAAATATTATTTGCGAAAAAATAAAATACATGTTATTCTGCTCGGTAATCCCCCAAATTAGTTGATTCGATTACACCGTCGGCCTGTGTTTGTTTTCGCGATCAACTTTCTTCGCAATATAGTAAACATCGTCACGGGGCCACTCACTCCGGACATAATCAGATTATTTATTTCTCGGGAGCCAGTCATCTGCGACCTTGGCCAAATCCGCTATCAGATAATTAATTAACCTCCACAGCTAAGGGAGGGCGTAATAACACTAATAAATACTAAGTGATCCAGAATTGCCCCATAGTAATCGAGGAGGACATTTTTTTTTGGGGTCCGATTTATTAATATTATTATATCGGTATATATTTATGACTAGATGAAGAATTCACGCGGAAGCTGATTTATTTTGCATAAATGCCCACCCCCGAGGATTTTCACCAGAACAAATTGAATAAAAAATGGCATAACTTTTTGATGGCTCTCGCTCTTCTACGGCCATTTCGGTCCCAGATCAAATTCCCAGTCCGGCCCTCTATATTCTGCAAACAATCTCTACAGTCCGAAGGTATCGAAGATGTGAGGGGTCCTGAGAAAATCTTCAGCGCATATTTTATTTATTGAGTTCAATCAACATTCGTAATTCGTAGCTTATTCGTTCAGAATTTTGTATAATTTGAAACCAATAATATTTATTTTCTATTAATAATATAAATATTTAAAAAAAAAAATCGTAACCTTGACTGCCTCACGTTTACACAGGCTTTCAAAAAATCGCTAATCTCTAAAAATGTATGCAGCGATATTTTTTCAATCTTGTTTAGGATATGACATTTTTTTCTTGAACTACAAATTTAATCTTAAATAATCATTTATAAAATTTTAAGATGTTAATAAGTGTGATGCTATTTTAAATATAGCTTATTGTTGAATTAATTTAATTAAATTTAAATATGAACTTTTAAATAAAAATATAAAAATAATTCTGTTTTGAATTCAATATAAAATTTGACAACACAATATAATCTCATAAAAAATTCCTACATCAAAATAATCTATTATATAAATAAATATACAATATCATACAAATATTCACGCATAGCAAAAAAAAATTGATAATACACAGATGTCACATAAGCACTTAAAGCATATCACATTCGAAAGACATGGATATGACACACTTGTGAAAATATCACTGTCAAAAATAATTTCTCGCATTTCATCACTCTCGCATAGACTATTTTTTTCAGCACATTTCCATCGCGCTGCCTTTTTGCATTCAATCAAACGAAATTGCTTTGGCAAAAACCGGGAAAATCATCGTGTCACACACGTGTATCATGAAAATCGCTTTTTTCCACGTTTGCCTTGTGTTTCTCGTTTTATGCGATTACTTAAAAAGCTTTGTGTTTGCCTTTTGTAGTTTTTTCTGTCGAAGTACACTCGTCGCTTTTGTATCGCGAAATATTTTACATCACTCGGTCGACATTCCATCACTCTTCATATCTGAAGATACTAGAAATATGTATAGGGGAAGAGGGAACGTGTAATATTAAGCATATTGAAGAGGGTCATCCATCATATCAGATTTGTACAGATTTTTTTTTATATTAATATATAAATATATACAAAATGCCTATACTGTTTAGAATATTCTACAATGATGCACACATCAATGTTTATGCCGTGCTACGTTTTACACGAAATTCATCCATCATAATGTAACATGTGGACTAAATGACCATAATTTTACCGTCCAAAAAAATGGCAAATATATTAAATTTAATGGTACATTTAATAAAAATAAAATAAATAAAAATGTTAATAATCTACAATACAAAAATAAAATAATTCATTGACGTTTTAAAAAATCAACTATGTCTATGTTGCAGTGGAAATGATACAACTTTAATTATGTATCATCGATAAATGTATTGCTTTATTTTTTTGGCTTTTAATTTTACCTATTTCTTTTTAAATTGATTAAACAAAATACTAATAGGGTTTTTTTATAAATGATAATACATCAATATTATTAGAAAAAAATGATAGTTAAAATTTATTATTGATTTTTCTATCATAATTATTCAAAATATAATTTTTTCATATTCTATAACGTATAATTTAATTCTCAATAAATTGATTATATAATTCTCAAAAATAAATTATCTTTTTTGATTTTAGAAGAAGTTTTGATTGGACAAAATTAATTTGGTTTCTGAAATAAAGAATCAAGGTAACCTTTTTTATTTAATTGATGATTTGTAGCGTATTTTTTCGATTCGTATTCGATTTTTCTAATGTTTCAATACTTTTTTTAAAGGTTTTTGGACAAAAATGTTCATAAACTTTATTAGACACAATCAAATTGACTAAAGAGTATTAAAACATCTTTCAGGTTTTGGCAACGCAAGCTCTTAACTTATGGTTTTATATCTCTAATAAATTCAGAATTCTTTTAATAGTTATTCTTTAAATCCTTTAATTTATTTAAATATAAGAATAATTGTGTATAATTACAATATTTAAGTGAATAATCGATAAGGATTGGTTTTATTTATTTATTATTCTATTTATAATGATTAATTCGACAGAATTACAAATAAATTTCTAAAAAAGTAACTGTAAAACAACATGGAAAAAATATAAATCTTGTATAAAATATAATGATACCTATAAAAATATCTATATTTCAAATACGACCTTTTAAATGTTGGCTTAAAACACAAACATTAAAATAATATAAAAGAATGAAGCTTTTGATTAAAAAAATATTTTTAAATAATTATTATTTTTCGTCTTCGAGTCCATGGTTTTAAAAATAAATATAAATTTATTAAGTAAATTATCCGATTTGGCCTCTGAACGCTTCAATTGGCTTTATCCATTCGTAGACTTTACAAAAGTTTGTCTGAAATTTGCATTTTCCCAAATTTCTCATTCATAAATCGCTCTTAAATAAATTTATATTTATAGCCCGAGATATTTTCGCATTAATTAAAACTTATTTTTTTATATGTGTACTTTATACATATACAGTTTTATCGGATACATGAAAAAAAAAACAAGACAAGATCTCAAAGGAGAAATTTTCCGCACCCGGAGGCGGAAAATTAATTTCATTATTTTACCATGGAAAGAACAAGTTGAAATGAAAATTTCATCAGAACTAATTCAATATAGAAAGGCGTTGGTTATTGTTTTCGGGCATTATTACATCGTTGTTATAATAAATTAATACAACAAAAACAAAGAACTTCATTGAATTGTATTGCTTTCAGGTGGCAGGATTGGCCGTGTTTTCAGTCGGACTATGGACCGTTTTATGGAAACACCAATACGTATCGCTGCTAAGCACCATCACCTACCCCATGTCCGCGTATGTTCTTCTGACAGCCGGTTATCTGGCTGTGATGGCGTCAATACTTGGATATTGCGGTCTTTGGCGAGAGAATCGATCGATGCTGCTCTGGGTACGTATCACATTTTAAAATTACAATATTTTATTCAGCGCTGATTTTAATTTCAAATTTGTGTTTTACATTCGCGATAAAAAAAAATCGCAATGTCACATTGGCCGGACGAATTATGCGAAACCGAGGTTCTTAAATAAATATAATATTTATTCTATTCGATCAATGTGCGATTACATTTAAATACATTATTTTTTCAGCCGCCATTTTACGGACGAAATCCTCTCTGCTTTAATTTACATTCGTCGGGCACTTGATTCGATTCAATTGTCTGGAAAACTGCTCGCATAATTGTGTTTTTTTTATTTAAATAAATATAGCAAATCATTGCGAAAACTTTTTCAACAATTTTCTTTCAAGGAAAATACGTGTAATCTAACATTTTTTTCCGATTTTATCGAAATGGATTTTCCGTGTCGCTCAAATCGTTTCGCATTCATTTTAATATACGGCGCTCTGTACCCCAGGGGTCATTTTGACCCACTCTCCTCCACGAATTTTGACAATGAAGACGTGCGGTTGCGACATTTAATTGGCCCTAACTACGAACGAAAGTTGACCTAACCTCTGACATTTGTCTGGTGTCACACTCGTATTGCAGATAATTAATTTCGAGACCCTTTCAGAAAATTGTTGGACATTATTTGAATTTGTGGCCCTTTGGTATTTGAACATCTAATGCATCAACAAATAAGATATGGTCGTTAGACTGGAGTGAATCCTTATTTTAGT
>JAGXCT010036044.1:5424-66470 GCA_022495035.1 Philopotamus ludificatus | reverse complement strand
GCCGCCCCCACCCACCCGGCCTGGCTCGGCTGCTGCCGCTGCTGCAGCCGCCCCTGCCGCCCCTGCCGCCTCGCACAGCTCTTCGGCCATCGCCGGCATCCGAGAGAATCCACCTCAGCCCTCGACAGCCGTCGCTCGAACTACCGATCCAGTGAGTACAGGGCGACATCGACGCGTTAGGCGCGAAACCCCGCGCCGCCTCGACCCCGGCGTCGCTCCACTTCGCCGAGGTGTCTGACCTCAAAATCAAAACACGGGCCGCCGTCGGAGGCGTCGTCGAGTTGTGCGCCGATATCGTTCGCAGTGCAGACCGATTCGAACGGTACGGCATCGTCGACGCCGTCGTCTTCCCCTTTTTTTTCTCGTCGTTTAGCATCGCGGCTAATCTTATTATGTACACTCACATTTTACGATCCTGTCCCCGATTATGCGGCGCACTGGCTCTTAATCGCGCGCTTCGACCGTTTCGATCAAATTATAAACAATCGAGTCGGACGATTATGCAAAATATGTGTACGCGTGTGTTCGTTATTAAAGTTGTGATCTCGTTCGCAGGATTCGGCGAGCTATTGGTGTGGATCTACCTCTTAGGATTGATGCACACGTCGTTAGCGGCGCCTCCGCGACCGTCGACCAGAAAAATGGACGCGCAACCGCTGTGGATCAACCCGTGCGGAGGAGGCAACGTCGTCGAATCCCCCTCGCAAGTACGTATATCAACCGCTCTCGATCTCGCTCCCGTTTAATTGTGCATACTAATTGTGTCGTCTGTTCGATAGGACGACGCGTTCTACAACAATAAAGAGCTGTTCGGGCCCATCGAGCTGCAAGCGCGGACGGCGCTCTCCCGCGCCAAGGACATGAAGGGCAAATACGTAAGTAAAAATCTTCGATCTACAAAAATCGCATCGCGAACGGCTCGCATAGCTCCGGCTTCCTCTATCGGACGTTATCTCTCGCCGTGCGGCATCCGGTCGCGCTTCCTTTCCGTTAATTATATTACTGTTAAGTCCTTATTGCTCCGGCGAAAGCGAGTGATTCACCGCGAACGCTCCGGAACGGATCCGCGATATTATTTTTTTATTTATTATCGAAAATTCCGAATATATGCAAATCGGACGACGTTTTTCTCGATTGCAGCGCGCAAGGATCGCGCAAGGCGGGGGTAGGGCGGGACACTCCGCGGTGACTTCCTCCCGGTCCTCATCGGGCATGCGGTCCGCGTGTCGCCGATCCGTCTGACGCGCGTTTCTCAAACGCGATTCATATTAATAATAAACAAATAATACTCGAATCGTATAGCAATCCAACGTCGATCGTTTTGTTTTTTTATATTTCGCAATTTTATTTTTTTTAAAAAATCGTTTTTAGCGCCAATTTCGTCGTCGCGCGTATTTTTTAATCGATTTATTCGCGACGAACGTTTGTTGTTCGACGATTGTTCCGCTACGCCGTCTTGTATATTAAACGCAGAGCACAGACGATACGACAATTCACCTGTCACATTAGTGGATGTGTGCGCAGGAATTTTTCCGAAATTCGGTCATCGTCATTTCACTGTTTAATCATTTTTTTTCCATTGTGTAATTATTCAATAATTTCGGCTCGCGTCTCGAGATGTCCGGGGAGATAGCGGGTCGCTTCCGCGGCGTAATTTTCGAAGAGGGCGCGGTCCGCCGTATCCGGCGAAACCCGTCGCGATTTCCGAAATTAGTTCAATTTCGCCCCGGATGAATTATTCATCCCGTTGTGCAAAGAGTGCACGACGTGGGCACCTAATTGTCTCGGCGCATTGTGTTTAGGCTATATTATTTTTTTGCGCTCTCGTCTGTGTGGGCCCCGATTCGCGAATTCGCCGCATCGACACGTTTCGCAACGATAGTCGTCGACACAATAGCGACGGGATGCCGTTGCACTTTCGGCTTCCTATGCAGATTTATTCGCCGGCGATGAGTCAGGCGTCGAGATGGTGCAGATGCGCGATAAGGGGCACTCGCGATTCTCGATGAGGAGGCCATCTGCGAATTGGATCGGAGCACGCTGACCGCGGATTCGCGAAAGCCGCCTCGGCGACACCCCGTCTGCCGCATTGTCGGCTTATCTCGGTCGGACATTCCGTCGCGATAACGCCGAGCGAACCCGATCGGATATCAAAGTGGAATTTGCAAACGTCTCCCAACGCGAAATTTCCCACGGACGATGAAAAATTGCATTCGGCGAAGACGCGTGCGTCCGTCGCCGTCGATGAATTATTACTTTTTCATCGGCAATTTTGAATATAAATGCGTCGAATTAACATTTTTATTTAATAAATATTTTTCCGGATGTCTGCGGACGGATAAGATCCCGGGTTCGGTGCGGTGCAGCTGTTCGTTGATAGCTGATATTCGCATTCGCAATTTCGCTGACGTCCCACAACTTTGCCGCGGACCTCCGACATCGTTTTTTCGGTGGCGCGTCCGAACAAACGAACCGTTCTCTCGGAGGTTAAGGGTTATAGAGCGCGTTCTAATCGCGTCCTTTCCCACAACTCATAAACAGGTGTGGTGTGTTTGTCAGCCGGCAATGCTGAGATGTCTCTTTATTATCGCGTATCACATTTCGATGCACGAATGCGTGTGGCATGAATGAAGCGAGACGATTGCCCGCCAGACTGCATGGCACCGATCTCTCGTCATCCTCGCCGTTTCATATCAACTCGGTTATATATCGTCTCGTTATCGATTTATGAATTCTGACTAAGGTCAAGTTGAAATGTTCTGTGCGAGATATTAACTACTATGACATCATGGAAGCAGTGACTAAGTCCAGATCGATACGTTCTCGGTAAATTGTAATAGACCCTTTGCCGTATAATTTCGACGGTGTTTTGCTATTTGCGCGAATTTAAGTGGCCGAGAATGAAATTTTGAATCCCGTCAAGTGCACGAGATAAATTTACAGAGCGCAGTTACTCATGCAACGTATTAATTTGTTTTTTATTTTTTTTTATCCAGATTAAGCAGACGTTCAAAGTAGATTTCGAAGATCATCACAAGTCGTGGAAGCACGTCAGTTATAAATGGCTTCCGGATTCGGCGTCCATACCCAAAAAATTGGGAGAGAATGTGACAAAGGAGCATCTCAAACATGTAGAGGTATGTACATATAATTTAAAATCAAAATATAAAATATTCGCCAAAAATTCTCCAAGAACCGAATAACTCCAATAGCACCATTATCCCCTGGGAAGAAAAATCCAGCAGCTAAATTACGATAGCAGAGATTCCGTTGATCACATAACCATACTTTAATAGTTAGCAATCTTCTGCTAATTAATCAAACCAATCAATTATCAACAACTAAACAAAATCAAATACTACATCAGCTGATGTATTTATAATATATAAACTACTCTAGATAATTTTGCTCCTCTCTTTGAAGAGGTCTTCTCGTGATGAAAGGCTTGCTATTGCTCGACGAGGTTAATAATCACTTGGGACTTGTTATATGCGGATACCGCCTATAGAAGATGATAGCGATTACTAAGACAAACCCCCTTATATTTGTCGGGAGGGTAAAATTCGATAACAACCGGATAACAAGACAGCTTGTGTCCCTCTGTATAGACACAGAAGATGCCCATACGCTCAGCGAGTGAGTGCCGCCTCGTCGTTAGCAAATGATGATTATGATAATATCATCTTCTTCCGATGGATTTTTTCTCCATATTTTGACGGTTTTTAGAGAGAATAATTGGTGAACAATTTTCAAAATTCAAAATGTCATTTATTCATGGTTTTTTATTTATTATTATTTAGACTGAAATGGAATCTACTATTGCTCAACTGTACGAAGATCTTCAGCGGATAGCAGTTGGGTTAGAGCAAGTAGTCCACGACAATAACGGACATTCCATGGAAATATTCGTAAATGCTAAAAATTTCTTAAAAGAAGTACTCTGTGAAATTCATGTAAGTATCTTCGTCGTTTGTTTTCGATGTGCGTATTCGTTTTTATGCATTGTTTTGATTGTCATTGTTTTTTTTTAGGGCCTAATGAACTATCGGGGATACGCCAGAAAGGCCGATATCACTCGCGATGCGATGTCGGACGAATTTCGAAACATGAGCAGCGAATCCGATCGCAATCTTCGCGATTGGATCATCTTCAGGGAGTACATGAACGCCATGGAGTACGTCGCTCAACTGTTCACGTTTTTCGCCGCGATGCCGCAATAGTTCCAGTCCGCGTTGTGACTTTAAAAAGGACCAAACCCAGTCAAAACTACGTTGTGGACTCACAATGATAAGTGTATTTATACGTTACGATAGACGACGAATAGATCGATGGTAGTGACGATTGTTTTAAATTGATGTTTTTAACGAAATTGTCAGTGGTTTTCGTTATTCGAATACAAACATTATGTTTTATTATTCGTATGTACAAAATAATTTTAGTGATGAGGAAAATGACGAACGTTTCGTGTGTAGTTTAATGTTACTTAAAAGTTACTGTGCGCCTGTCGTAGAAAATTTTTACAACGATTTTTTTATAATTATGTTTTCTGTGAAGTGTTGTTATAGAAAATATAAAATGATAAAAAATAGGGAAGCTATATATGTTCGATGACGATTTTAATGTAAGATATAAATGTTCGATGTTTGCCTTATTATAGTATTTGTAGTGACATAACGTACTTATAATTTTATTTCCCCATGACTGTTAAATAATTTTTGTATCGATATTTTTTCCGAGAAACTGGTAATGTCTGATCTTCAACTACAAGACTATACGATTAAATGCCATTTTATTGCCATTTAAATTCGAATATTTTCTTAAAAATAAACGAAATATTTTTTTATTGAAAATATATGTTAATTTATCAATAGTTCCTTGGCAGCTATGATTATTTTTTAAATAATGCGTCTTATTTTGAGCTAAATGTTACATCAACATTATATTTGACAATGCTATGTTAATAAATTTAGCATCACATTTTTAATAACAACGGACGTGAATATGTCACTTAGTCAATTTGAGTGTTTAATTCAAAATTTAGATTATTTCCATCGAAGGGTGCTCTAACTACCTTTTTTTTAGTATAATTTTAGAAAAAGTTTTTGAAAAAGACTAATACGTATTTTATTTGTTAATACTGTCTGTGATATAATTCTTGATATATACGGTTAAATGATATTGTATTATCGATTTTTCGTTGTATTATTAATAATAACTCTTCAATTTGTAATGTTCCTATTTGAACACTTTCATCACTCTGTAAGAGTAGCCAGAATTTATGAATTCAAAATTAACAAAATTCTGACGACTTGTAATTAAAAATTGTATTCGTACGACTTGATATTACAAATTGATGAAAGATTATTTTCTTTTATATTTTTTAATGTAGTTGTATCGATTGTAACTTAATTTTATTTATGACTTCAATTTAAATTATTAAAATTGTAAATAAATAGAAATGAAATCTGAAACCATGGACAGATGATTCCAATTAAAAATGAATTTTATTCTAATCCTCTCATATCCCTAATTAATAATTTATAAATGGTTGTAACCGCTAATTACAATTCCAATTTATTATCTCTCTGTATTTTCTCGGAACATTTCTTGGCTTCCGTATTTATCAATCATCGATATGAAGTTTTTCATTAATTTTCTATAACCAGGACGTATTTTTTTTTAATACATAGCGTTATTGTATCTGGATTTTAACAATAAAAAAACATAATCTAATCTCTAGAAGACCGTCAAAATTATCTAAATAATGGTAAAACTTTCTAGTAAATTTATAAAACATTAAATGGAATATATTTTGTTAAATTCTCTTCAGATTATCAAATATAATCAGAAGTATTTGTAAACAGTTTTTTTATTTTTTTTTATGGCTTATGTTATCACAGCATCTTTATAGTTTGAATGTAGTGTAGTACAATTTTTCGAACAACTTATAATCTATCGAAACCTAAAAATACGTTTAGAAGTTATTTCAAAAAAATAATGCAGATTCAGTAATGGGCAATGTAACACGAGTAAGTATCATGATATCTGTATAAAAAGCATTTACGTAATAATATTTTGATATCGTTTAACGAAAACAAAAACAATAACATAGAGATATTAACTTTGTTTATCAGCTGGAAACTCCTTTCATGTTTTCAACATCTTCGCGATTTTTATTAATTTTATCGCTAAAATTAACTATTTTACTATGACATATAAATCCGGTTGAGATTGATAATATTTTATTTATTTAGATGATATATTAACATTCATATATAAGCATCATAAATAAATGCATTCGCCAATTATGTCTATAAAAATATGACATTAATGACAATTATGACGCACGTGCACATTTTACGATAATATCATCGCCCTTTAAACAAAATCGACTATTTAAAAATATTGGATTATTTAATGCATAGAGCGATTTTCCAATACGGAAAATGGGTCGTAAAAAAATTAATTATATATTTTTTTTTTATGAAAATGATAAATAAATAATATGGCCGTGTATATGATAATTGATAATAAACAAACCGTTCGGTCAGCATAAAGCGACCAAGGAACAAAGCTATAGTCGCAATGCAGGAAACAAATATTGACCCTAATTATTAGATCTCATTTTTCTGTTATTGATTTAAGTCACAGAAACGCATCTTTCTCACCGTTTGTTCTCTTATTATTATTTAATTTTTAATTACACAGCAAAGAAACAATCAATTATTATAACGTGGAAGCGATCGTATTTGTTGTTTTGTTATTTTATGGCAGTTGATCAAATATATATATTTTTTCTCAGAAATATAAAAGCGGTCTCTTAATTTTGAACAGCTGACTAAAGGATTAGCGATGCTATTTTTTTCCGTGAATTTTTTTTCGGTTACGTTGTTACATAACGTGTTATTTTGTACGAGGCGTGTTCAATTATATTTTGTTTTAAATGTTCCATGAATTGTTAGGCCAGTTCTTAAAAATGTCGGGCGTTTTCCATGAAATACCACATTCGACCACGTTTGTATACTACATTCAAATATATTATTTTTTTATATAATAAATAACGTTGTTTTTGCATATTCGCATCAAAATTAAGCGATATTGAATCCCGTATGTGATATTGAAATTTTCATGAAAAGGCATCGATGCTCGGTAAAGCGCCAAACTCGCATTGATCGCACTGTGACGTAAGCACATAGTAATATTAAAAACAAATATATGTTGGTTAATTACACAAAAATCATTAATCATTTTATGCAATGTATGCCATCCAAATGTGTACAGCATTATAAAACAAGTTTCAGTATTAGATTAATACGTCTCTCGGTCAAAATATTCCGCAGGGTCCAGGTTACGCGTCGATGTTGAGATGTCCGCCAATCTCGAGTTGTTAAATTTACACGTACATTTAAAAAATCGATTTTATTTACCATTTCCATTCAAGTAAGTTCTCACTCGGCGGCTCGTGTCCGCGAACATTTACATAAAAAAGCTCTTAAGCCCCGTCTCACAACGGGCACGGTGGTACCTTTTGCATAACCGGTGTCATCTCGACACAGAACATGCAGCCGAGTCACACAAGCACTCGGACGAGCCCCTGATCTGATAACCGGGTAATTTATTTCGGTAGACGAGGGCCACGCATTATTGGACCGTGTGGACTTACCGGCGTTTGCTCGATACCCCGTCCTTTGTATCATCACGCCCCTACAATCTCGCGTGGCAACACATCACGACGACCGACGTCCATCAGTCATGTCGCGGTAACGACGTCGGATACGTGACGCATCAACCCCGGCCCGCAGAGGGTTAAATGGCTCATGAAAACCATCATATTAATAAATTCATATACATCTCTCCCTCTACGGTAAAAACGAACACTTTGACTTTAATCTTAATATAAAAAAACCAGGGTCATACTAAATATCAAAACAATAAATGAATGTTCAAAATATACACTGAATAAATAAAAAAAAAAAATTATATATCGATCTGTTGTTTTTGTATCAACGTGATACAATACAAGCAAAATGAGCGTTTTCGCGTGACCGGTCGTATAGAAACGTTGCAAGAAACGCGTTTACGCGTGAACGGTTAGCAGTGTGTAAAATTAAATGAAGATAACTCTTGTGAATTGATATAAGCAGAGGCGACTTGTCCATATACACTTCGAAGTTGTAGTATCCCTAAGCTTATTGAAGAAAAAAATATTTGTATATACATTGAAACCCAGTTTTTACGTGCCCCGTATTTCACATTTTCTCGCTATTTGCGTTCAATTTTTGCAGTCCCGTTTTATTTTAGTACATTTAGTCTCGATTGAATATCGAAGGATTTACTGCATTAAATTGCTGGATAGATCGTTTAAAGAAGAGGTACTCTGTGGTGTGTAGATCAGTTTGCGGTGAATCTCGAAGTGATGATTTGGAAATCGCTGCAGATTGGAAGCAGATGGACGTTTCTACTGTAATTGCAGACTATGATCCAAGAGATATTTTTAATGCTGATGAAACAGAACTGTTTTTCAATGTTCTTCCCACGAAGACATTCGTCTTTCTCACGAAGAGAAATTAAGTAAAATCAGACTAACTGTTCTTTTGATTACAAATTCAGATGGCAGTGAGAAGTTTCCTCCGTTAATAATTGGAAAAGCACAAAAACCTCGGTGTTTCAAAAAAGTCAATGAGGTAAATTATGAGGATTATTGAGGGTATTTTAAAAGCTATTTTACCGAAAACATTATTTTTTTCATTGAAAGCGTACAAGATGAATTATAAGATCGATTTATAAAATTGAAGAGCTGGAAAAAGCACAAAAAACATGTACCAAACTGATTTGCTTAAAATCTAAATAAAAAAAAAATTCTAGCCCGGAATCTACGTTTTCTTTTATCGGCCCCTTCAAAAAACGTAAAAACGCGGATTTACCGTATCAATACTTATATTTCTATCGATAATATCTTATGTTTATGAAAATAGATAGATATGATGTTTGAGAAACTAAATAAGACATGCTCAAAATATACTAATAACCGCAAAAAAACATAATAAGTTGTTTATTACAACAAAAATAAATCAAATCATAAATTTTTCGTATAAAAATAATTATTAAGAAATGAATAAGAGAGCGAAGTACAAATATTTAAATTGTGATTCAAAGGATTAGTATATAAATGTATCATAATTTATTCTAAATCTGATATTTGCTTATGTGAAAATTATTATCCATTTTAATATACGCATACAACTTTAAAAACATCTGTGTATATTTTTGGGGGCGTTGCTGAAGATTAATTATTAAAAAAATGTATTTAAAAGGGCTGCTTCGAGTCGCAGCAAAACACTGAACTTAGCGACTAGACAACCCCCTTCCCCCCATCCAGTTGCCGCCCCGCATCCATCCAATACACGACGCTGGTAGCGCTGACGAGCAGGCAGCGTTCTTGCTCTACACCGCGCGGCGTAACAATAAATAAAAAAATGATTTATATTTTCATAAACATAATATATAATCAATAGAATTAATATATAAAAATGTATTTTTTGTCGATTTGCTTGGGGGTGCTGTAGCTTCGCAGTGAATATGGACAAGCCGCCTCCTTGAACATTTACATCACTTTCATTTTCCATTCTTTAAGAACCTTTTCATAATTCTTTATTGAAAATGTTTTATACTAAGCTATAAACCATAAATGCATCGCTGTCTGTGTTTTCACACCTCGTTCACAATAAAGTTCTTGCAGGATTTCTACAGTGTCGACTTGAAAATTCATTAAATCAACAAAAATTGCTCAGATTTGTTACTAGCATCAAAATATCGTAAAAAAATATGTATAAAAATAATTTCACCCTTTTATGTTGTCAATTTGTTTGATATAACCGTAAAGTATTTGAATATAACGGAAATATATAATTTTAGATCATAATTCGCCAAATATACACAGACTCACAGCATTTAGCACTGCCATTACACAAAACTGCATACAATAACTGGTTATGGCTAGATCAATTACGGATAATGGAATTGTCAATATCACCACAATTACATACGCATGAGACATGTTCATAATATTACTATTTTGAAGCGTGATTTACCAACGATGAGACGTGCCAAAAATTCAATTTTTATTTATTAAATTAAAATAAAGTTCAGTAGAACAAAAATAAATGTTTGTGCGGTCGATTTATTGAACGGGTTGATCTACGGTGCGGAATGCCACGGCAAAGGAATCACTTTATCTTGTATCCCGGAGAACCTAATGATGTCTTTGCTGAACAGTAAGTTAGTTTCACATCTTGGCTTTCGATTCTTTTTGTCTCGTTCTTTTTTTATTATAATCATATCCTGGCGGGCAAGGAGTCGTGACCGATTTGAGCGCCTTTGCAAAGTGTCCGAGTACCACACACGGCATGGGAACGCATTTAGCGTAATACCAACACCATCCATCCTTTTTATATTATTGTATTGACTCTTTTCAATTATTTCAATATATGTACACCATATTTATAAGACTATATTATAATTAAAATTCTATTGAACATCGGAATAATTTGCGGTTGATCATCGGTAAGGGCTACACGACTTGTCATGTCACCATAACCATTAACATAAATAAACACAGTCGACTTCCTTTTATGTCCCGATTACTAAAATATTAATAACAATTTCCATCGGATAATTAATTATTAAAAAAGTTACTTGAATGGTTGACGAAAAAATGCCGTCTTACGATAATAATCGACGTAAAGAAATAATGGTCAATAAATAAGTAATTAGTAAAACTCGAACTGCCGTTGGAATTTGTAAATAATTTATTGTAAATAATTATAATGTTGAAAACGGCAATAAAGAACAAGTCATAGTTAGCGAGGGAGGAAATAGAGGGATTTTTATCTGGACATTTATGGAAACTATCGTAGTAATGAGTGGCATATTTTTTAATACGGTCTTTAAGAGAAAGGATTTTTAGTTTTTTGTCTATGCCTGTGTTGCGAATAAACCAAGGACAAATGTACTTCATCGGCACAGCTAGGTTATAAAGGATTCCACATGGGTTCTCCATGATAGCTTTATCGAATGTGACCATGAGATACTTCGCTTTGGAATTACACCAAATAAGGGTATTTTTAATGTTAATTTTGGGCGAATTTGATTAACCATTTGTCATGAAAATAAATATTTCGTTTATTTAAAATTTTATTACATATAGAATTCAATCCATATCAAAATTATAATGTTTTCGTAAATCTAAATATATAAATGTGTTATTTAAATAAACATATTATTTTTCAGAATAGCCCATCAATATGAGAAAAGGTTATAATGATTATTGGAAGTATTTTATGAAAATGGATAATAAAGAATCGGCAAGCTGCAATATTTGTTCGAAAACTCTTTCATGAAAAGGTTCAGCGACAAGAGAGATAAATTTAATAAACTGTCTAATAACGGAAAGTGGCTGTAACTATGTAACGATGGCTGAATTAATAGCTAGATTACTAAATTTCTATTATTTTAACTTACAAAAGTACTAACATATTTCTTGAGAATTACCGAGAAAAAGGTGAGAATTCTCCTTTCTCAAAAAATAAAAAATGTCGAGAATTTATGAAGAGTCACTTTTAAAATACATACCTTTTTTAAAATTTAATCTTTCGCAGCATCCCCAAATGTTTTTCCTATGAGCCGCCACTGCCTATTTTCGTAGCTAACCTCTAGATCAAAGTTTCTCAATTTTATTTATTAATTCAAAACAAATGATTCATACAATTATAAATTATTTTTATAGATGTAATAATGTACAGTAATTATGGTTAAAGGCGATCATGTAAATGATTTTTAGTAATAAAAAGGCGCAGGGCGACAAGTCTGACGAATACGAAGGCTGGACCATTATCACAGGTAAAAAACCTTTCTGTATTTTCAATTTTTTGACTAATAAAAAATCATTACCAACTCAATAAAATAATATTTTTATTCTTTAGTCGGCACCCTTATGTCGGAGGATCGTGACCATTCTTATGCCGAATCTTCTTGATTTTGGCTCTCCAGGATTCTCTGCACTCCGCACCTCTCATCGCAGCTACTACGGTGTACCTCTTGGCAGTCTTCATTTGATCGCTCCAGCGGGTGGGTGCCCTGCCCCTTCCCCTGCTTCCTTGTACGTTTCCAAGCACGACGAGCTTCTCCAGACTCCTCCATATCCTCCAGTTTTCTAAATTATTTATAGTTTTGACATCGCATTCTTAGCCATCCCTATTCGCCTTCTTATTTCTGACTCACAATTTCCGTTATTTGTTAGTGGTGATCTGAGATATAGAAATACTTCAACCCTCACCAGATCCGGAAGATCAAGAGATTTGCATAGCTGATTACTTCTGTAGTTGCAGCTAGTCTTTAGTAATATTGATCTCGAGTCCTAGTTTTTTACCTTCGCAGACAACTAGCAACTAACGACAACTAACTTATCTTAAAATTCTTATAATGGACTACAAAAAACCCCCCCAAAATTCAAACTATGAAATTTTCTTGTAGGATAGTTTTATAAATTCATATCGTATTCTAAATCCATTTTACATCACGAAAATGGTTATATATGAGATTTATCGGTGTCCTTTGGTGCTATCGCCCATCAACCGATCTTCGCCACCATAGTGTCCCGGCATTATTTACTGTCACTACCTCTTTCATCTGTGCGTGTGCCTGCAGATAGTCAAATGGCGATACCACATGCGGACACAGAGGCAATCTGTTGATACACCTGGTCTTCGTCGTGTTGCAGGGGGCGATTGTGTGCCAAATTTTCGGTGACGCCAAGTCTGCCCCATTGTTCACCTGGGACCTCTATTATTTTATTTTCGGGGCTTTGTCGCCGCACGGCCCACCTAGCAACAGGGGCAGGGGTGCCAAACTCGCAGAACGTAACCAGAAAACCGATAATCGATTCCTCGACGTCGCACAACGCACGTGTGCTACCTGTTCCGGTAGTTTTGGACCCCTCGACGCAGAATAAGCTGCTCGCCACTTAGTGCCGATTGTTAACAAAATCTATCACCCAAAATATTGTAATCCCCCGTCTCGTTGACTTCGCATTGTGCGTGCACATTCCGAAATCAGGGTCGAATTCAGACCGCATTTTTCATTTCGGATCTAGGAAAAATCAAATTGCGTCAGATTCCAATATCCTAATCGGTCAGTTCGCAGTGTTCGAGAGCGCGATAAGAAAACCGCACGGCTATGACGCGGGTCATTCGTGTCATGCTGCATGTATTTGACCGCATTATGGCCATATGATTATAAAACACGTGGCATGATCTGAAGACATGCGATTTTGAAAACCAATACGGACGATTATCGTATGCAAATATTGTTTTTAAGGCGGAGTTTGGCCCGTATGACACGCCTACTCGTGCAAAAAATAAAACAAATACAGATCAATTCAGAGAGCAGCATTCAGGGTATGCACTCATTAATTGACATAAACTGACATATACACGTTGCATTTAATTAAATTATGTATAGATCTTCATCTGAAATAATCTAATATAACTACGATAATAAATAATAAAATTAACAAATTATTGTAGCTAGATAAAGATATTTTTTCATGGTACTCATTTTATATTGCTATTTTTTTACTTTTACATATTTTTTTATTATATGTTAATTGTATCTATTTTGCACGATAACATCTGAAATGCATTATATTTTTCGTGCAAATAAAAAATCAAAATAAAATACAAAAAATATTAAAATTATTAAAAAAAAATTAATATAGTGAACCATATATGACTTTCACTTTACGTATGTATGAAAAATAATTATTTATTTATAATTAATTATGCATAAAACCTCAACGATAACAATTGTTTATTATAAAATATTTGTTTTATTAAAGGTCAAATATAAAAATAGCATTATAAACTGTTTGGAATTTATGCAGGATTATCATATTTATATTACGAGGATAATTTTTTTGACATCATAATTTATTTTATGATTTAATTATAAATTATGTCACAGTACGTCCCGTCGCCGCCATCATAGAAAAATATAAATCTATTATTGTAGAATGCGTATGAGCCTCGCTAACATCGCCATTGATTCAATAGATAAATCCCGGGTTTTCATTCTTATCCGGCCATCTCCAACACCGCAGGGTACGTGGCCAAAAATTTGGGTTAAAGAGGCCGCCCTTTGAATACTACAACCCCTATTATGGCAGGACATTATCTCTACCAATACCAGGGGATTATGGCTTGTCTTCCTTGTGAAAATGCAAAAATCCCATGTAATAGATTACACTGGGCGATACAAACAGAAGACCTCTGCCCATTATTGCCAGCAGCTCACTCAGAAGGCTTAGCGCCTATAATCTGACACCTCTTATCACTCTTTTCGGATCGATGGGGTTTCATATATTTTTTCCATGCACGCGGTCTTTTCATTCATGTCTGCACAACAAAATCATCTAGAATATGAATGGAACTAAAACAATTAGTAGTACCTCCAGTGTGGCGCCAGTGGTCGATGGACCTGGTCGGACAAGTAGCGTCGTGTCATCGTGTTGCAAAAAATCTTTGAAAACTCTAAACTGCTAATGAAATATTTTAAATTTTAATCTCTAGAACGGTTACTATTCCCATTTATATAATAATACAATATAATGGTTTACACATTGAGTTTTGAGACATTGAAAAGTGCATTACCACCTTTTGTCAGTAATAATTATCACGGTTGAAGATTATAAAATTTTAACCATAGAAACCATAAATATTTTTAAATTATTTGAAATATATTTACTAATACTGTACCTCATAAACAATAGGATTAGTTCACTTAAAATATTTTTTTCCCATAAAGATTATATCTCAACGTGACAGGGCAAAAAATATAGGAGATTTAACAAAAAAAATTATAACTTTTCTCAAAAAAAAACATTATTATTAATCATTATTAATTGTATCCTTTTAAAAGTGGTTTCCGGCTCTTTAAGCGATTTTGACTTTATCTCCTTAAAGTTAAAACGTCGTTCATTCATGTTTTTTGTCATCTTCTGGAATATTATGAAGTAACAGGCAATAATATCCGATTAATATGGAGACTGAGGAATCATGGCTTTATTATTCATTAACAAAAATACTTCAATCAAAAAAAAATCGCCGAGCCCTAAAGTTAGCATTTAATATGACAACCAATGTCAAGATACGCCAAAACCAAGTGTACCAATATAATATAACGAGAATTTTTTTTATCAAACCAAGACAGAATTAAGTAGACTTTCTAATATATGAATATATTTTTTTAATTGAGAATACAAGTTTTCCCCTAAAAACGTCTGTAAATAAGTAAATTAAAGATTATTTATAATATAAAATTGATTATGTAGTTACGGTAGAAAGAGCACCTCCTCCCTCCTCAGTAAAAAAAATATTTTATGAAAAAGAATTTTAATTGAATTTATTTCGGGCCCCTGGCCTGAAATATTCAGATGACGTAATAGAATCTCCATAGAAAGTGGTCTGAGATAGTTCTGAGACAGGCGGATTTCTCTTAAGCGCATAAGGCTCGCGCCTGGGGCCTCAATTCAGGGGGCCTCAAAGTTCAGCTCTCAAAACAATTTTTTTCCTAATAAATATAGTTAATGATTTATTAGTATTCCCTAAATTGAACTGATAAATGAATAACACCAGCTATGGCTAGCTTTTTTTGAGGCTACCCCAACGGTCATATTTCAAACCATATGCACTGACTGTTTTGCAGACCATGATCCATGGAATCGGGCCCTCACCTACCTCTGAAGAGGCCTCTGATTTTTTCTAAATATAATAAACATCGAGAAGCAATTTAAATTGTACATAAATTAATGTAAAACTATTTACGTATCCAAATCATTGCAAATTAAGTAAAAAAAATATGCTCGTAAAATGCATTATAAGGGGGCCTCAAAATTTAATTGCGCCGGGGGCTTCTCACGTGCTAAATCCGCCACTGATCTGAGATTATATAAATTTACACATTTTATTTCTTAGTTATAGATAAACATAAAGTTATTAATCTAAGAATATATTATTCGTAAATGAACTAATACTGTACATATTGTATGACAAATATGAGCCATTAATAATATTAAAAGTCTTTAGGACAATAACTTGACATAGTTAATCATGATAATTCAAAACCGCAGACGCTCGTTTTAAAATACGAAAAGGTTTTAATTGAGATTGACGATGACTGTGTAGAGGTTTATCACCTTATTTGTCATTGCAAATGATTTTATTTTGTTAATAAAATTGCATAACTTATTAATAATTGACGCGTGATTTCCTGTTCTCAAATTTATTTGCACGCCTGATCGCTGACGGATTGTCACATTTAACACTCGTCTTAAATCGTGCGTCCCTGTCCCAAGGTTGGCATCGCCTGGCCCCAAGAAGATATCATTGACATATAATGGACACGAAGGCTATTGCACCGTTTCGTTACTTAACACTGCGTGAAAGGAGGCAGCGCCTCAGAACGGAAGTGGCTCGGATGCCTTTCAGCTGACAAGACGCTGACTTTGTTTTCAAAATTATTCCGTCCAGTGTAACACTTACAATCAATTTGACATCGTTTTATGATGATTCTGACCCTAGACTCTGGCGATCTCTTTGGAATAATTCTCAATCAACAGTGACGTGTCATCCGGCCAATTAACCAAAGACCCGGCGTTTGCTGAAAACGTATTGATTATTCTAATTTTGTTGGTCCACTACAAAATTATGCATAAAAAAACTTGCGGTAATCAATCAGTTTTCTCGGAAATTGGGCGCCTATAGATCGAACAGCTGTTCCAATATTTATTATGTCGAAAAAAATATATTAATTTTGAGTAATTGCAATATTGAAACCAAATATACACAATAAGACAATGCTTAAAATATAGAGCAGTTAAATAAACTTGCGGTATTTAATCATAACACGCTTTGTTTGAATTCGTAATTGTATGCATTTAACCCCTTTAATTTAAATATATTTTTTATGAGATAAAATGTGGCTCATATAAAAACCATTTAACATTTTATATTTATATGATTAATGACAAAAAATATATGTATTTATAAATAGTACATAAAAATAATAAAAAAATACAATAATATCAATGAAGTCTAAGATATATATGTATTATTACTATATTGTTAAAACTCGCGAAATTATATGACGCACACTATATCTATTATAATAATTTATTTCTAAAAGAAAGGTTATTTATAAATACAAAAAAACATTAAATTCATATAAATATATTAATTCATAAGATTTGCTACATTACATCGAACAATAAAAAATCATCTTGTTTATATTTTTTGGCAAAAAACAACGTTATGATGTCTCAGTTTCTGTATTTCACAAATATGGCTTCCTGTAACTTCTTCCTGTTACCAAAGATAAAAAAAAACCATGAAAAGACGACGTTTTACCCATATTAAGTAGATAGAGACATATTCTCTAGAAGTGCATCGAAGATTTAATGACGTATAAATAAAGAATAATAATTCTGCGTATTTTTTAGAACACCAAGAATATATTGATTATTTTATGTTCATAAATTAATATTTTTCACATTAATTATATGAATACATATCTATATATTAAGTTAAAAAATACAAAACGATTTATTTATTAATCTTACTGTAATTTTCATTCAGATCATGTCAGATTTTTTAAAAAAAATTGTCTCAAACCCACTTAAGTCCAATTGCATTCACATCTTTATGGTCAAATTTAACCGTGAAGAGGCTTGCGCTGATATATCATCATTTGTTGCATTTATATTTGGGCCAATTTTCACGGGTGTCCAAGAATGCATTGGCCACGACTTGCAGGCGTCCAAAAGTGCATTGTCAGAGGGGGTGCATGTTAACACCCCGGCTGCTAAGGGCAGTCTGTTTTGACGTGCACAATAAGTGCCGAATCGAATCGGCCCATTGTCGATACGAGCACTAAAAATATATTATTGAATTGGTCCGTTTGTCAAATAATGAATGGGGTCGGACCTTCGGTGCCATCGTCCGTTTCGAGACCCATTGTGTCCTGCATTCACGTTGATTTTCATTATCCTTTGGTCCCGTGCCGATGTGATGTGTTGCGGGTGGGCAGGCGGAACCTACGTCTTCTTCACCTGCTCCTTCTCTTCAGATGCGTTGCATAATAACAACGAGTCCGCGCCATTCACCGGTGGTCTAATTGCCTCCTGCCTCCTTGCACAGGATACGGTGAGGCTCCTGCGGCGTGGAAGTCAATGGACGCCCAGTGTGACTGTAAAGACTGTCATTATTCGCCAAAGATGGGTGTCTTGATGATGTACTTATTAACGTATGCCATTGTACGGGAACCATGGCATCATTGAGGGGCGAGTAAATTGGCAGACCGGTTAGTGATTTATGAATGAGAGACTCATTCAGCATTCCAAACGTCTGAAAAGCAAATGATTCATATTATTTCAGCAACAATTTTTTTTGCGGGGTAGACAGCATCACGTCCCATCGCCCTGACCTCGTTCTAAATTAAAAATTAAATATGTTCACTCTTAATTACATCGATTCGATGATCTATTGGATAGAGGTCATGGTTTTTACATCTGCTACAATAACAAGATATTAATTATGAAATTAAATGTATCCTTGAATATCATCGTCGTCGCGCAAATATATCCTGATTCAATAAAAATCAGCATATAATTTTGCGCATATATAAAGAGGCGGATGCGAAATTGTGTCACTTGGGATTCAATGTGATTTCTTTTCAACCACACGTATCTTTGTGGTTTGCTAAAATTGTCCGCAATACGAGAAAAGTTTTTTATTATCAGAGTAAAAGCTAAAGTAAATCCTGATCTACACATTGATTAAGTGTGTGACGAAAAAAGTGATTGCCAAATATTTTTTAATATAAAAATTTATTATTATTAAAATATATTTTATATCATTGATTTATATTAATTTAAATGATATAATATTAATAATTATTTTAAGAATTTAAATTACCATTAGAATGAATTTAGAAAATCCTGAGATATTGTCTAATCGATTTAAAGCAGTATTGAAGCAATTCGACAAGATATCTACTTAGGATGTTTTAGTCTCTATTAACAAATTGAGCTATTTATTTTAAAAGCAATGTAAGTTTTAATTATAAGGAATCCTCTAGTTCAGGGTTTCCCAAACTATGTCCCGCGGAACACTGGTGTTCCACGGAACCAAAATAGGTGTTCCGCTGAGTTTAAATAGATATTTCACAAAAATTCTTCTGATACGTCTATCATCGAAGAAGAAAATAATCCAAAAACAAGTGTCATCTATGAACAGACCAAAACGGAAGTATAATGATAGTTATTTCAATTCAGATGCTCCTGATGCAATGTGGGTTTTGTGTCAAAAAATACTCGCAAACAGTTCTTTGGCTCCAGCTAAACTTTGCAGGCACTTCGAAACGACACTCTGATTACATGCATTTTTTTAAGGAAAAGACATGCATTTTTTTTAAGAAACAACGTGATTCACTAAGTCCAAATTTTAAATGATTAAAATGGCTAAAACTGAAAATGAAAACGTATTGCACTTAATGGTGAAGCTCATACAATTGGAGAGACACTCATTAAGCCATCTGCGAAAGATATGGTGTCATGTGTTCTTAATGAGCAGGCTACTAAAAAAATTCAACAACTGATAAAGCCTTTAAAATGATAAACTTTGTAAAATCTAGACCACTTCAATCCAGATTATTTAAAATTGTGTGCGATGAAATGGGTAGTGAAAATAAAGTACTTTTATTACATACTGAAGTGAGATAGCTATCCAGAGGAAAAGCACTTTTATGACTTTATGAACTTCGAAATGAACTATTAGTCTTTCAATTTTTTAACAAATCCTTCCTGGTTGATACATTTTGCATATGTGTTTTATACAAGTGCAATGATGTTAACTTATCATTACATAGAAAAAGTATTACAATTTGTAATACAGTTTTTTAACGTCAAATACACCCGTTTGCAAATCAAATGCATCCTTTTGCAAATTAAATGCATCTTTTTACAAATCAAATGCACCTTTTTGCAAATCAAATGCATCCTTTTACAAATTAAATACAACTGTTTACAAATCACATGCAATTTTAACAATTATATTAAACAATTAAATATTTTTCAATAAATATACTTTTTTTATCAGTTCCTTTAAAAATGTAAAAAAAACTGATTCCACTGTATTTATTAAAGTGTTCCGCCAAAATTTTCGGATTTGCTAAGTGTTCAGGAATCCTCTAGTTCATTAGACGCCTAATAAAAATCCTGGATGACTGCTGCAGCTTTACTCATTGTCTTAATAAATGTTTCGACACGTTATTATTACGTTTTTATATTTATATTTATATTACGACCCGTATTAGTCCAATTATTATTTTTGTTCTGAAAATAAACTGTTGTCTATTTGTTCTATTCAATTTTAGGAATACTAACGTAAATTACTTACGTTTTCATATTCGTTCTAAGACTCAATTTAACTATTTATTTGTATCATTTTATCTGAGTTAAGGGGCATATCTTTAGATAAAGGATATATTTTTTCACAATGAGTAAAATATTAGGGGGTGCTGCGTAAGATTAAAAATTAAAAAAAAGCAGATTACAAAAGTGACTCAGTATGGACCTCAATTTGCTTGGGGGTGCTGCAGCTCCGCAGTGTATATTGACCAGCCGCCCCTGCAGATTCCTCAATTGATATGATTTTAAATTTTGAATACATATTTTTTCATATAAAATGGGTTTGTTTATTTCTTTAAAATTGCTATTATTTGCTATAAATTATTATGTTTAAAATTAATATTTTAAATCATTTTAGTGTAATAAAAATTGAGTACTTTAGACAAATCTTTCTTGGACTAAAGTATAGCTTTCTGCAGACTATCATGGAGGGAAAAGTAGAAGGTAAACGGTGGTTGGGAAGAAAGAAGCTGTCAATTATTTACTGAAAAAACAAGGATATTCAGAAGGAACATAAAGAATAATGATTAAGATCTATCGACTATAAATATATTTGAAGAAGCAGAAAAAGAAAGGTTAAATAAATGGAAAAATGAACACCCATGACCTCTTATTGCAAATGTAATTAGAATATAATTTTCTTACAATGGCTTCTAATTATATTACACTTAAGAATTTGAATTAATATCTATAAATACATACCAATGACATATTAATCAATCTACAAATCACAATTAATCTGTTTTAACAACGAGATTTTTAATTTCTTAATTTTTTATTAACTTTTTAATTCGTTATTTATGTAGTTTAAGTATATTCGAAAGCCTATACTTATACGAAGATTATATAATGTATATCCGCCGTGTAAATCGAAGGATTATTTAAACTGGATAACGTGAAAGATCCATGATACGAATGTATAACTCGTATTTAACAACAAAAAAATGTAGGGAAAAAAATATTTTCGTATCTAATGAACCGTATCATGATTAATACGAGCGAATAAGCAACAGAAGTCTCCGGTTTCAAGACCATTGTCTTCTGATACCCGAACGCGATTTTATTTATTTATTTTTTTTACTATAAGATTTTGCGATTTACGACTGGAGGTTTTGCTGAATGAACGAGCTATTTTAGTATTTGGTTACACGACCATTCGATTCACAGGATTTTTTTTTTCGGCCCGTTTACGAGATTTGTGTAAGTATGCAAAGCGAGATTCATTCATTCGGACGCGCAAATAAATTAATAATTTAACGTCTATGAATGATTGCACATAACGTCATATCGTGCGAACATTTTCGATCGTGTAATGCACTCGCATATTCCATGAATGGGTGACAGTGCGATTCTTTGGACGCCAAAAAATCCAACAATATTCGCGGCGATCTTCACACGAGTATCGATCATTGTTGGGAGTCAGGTATAAGGATTTGTTCTATAATATATCCAAATTCCAAAATATTTCATATGAATGTGTATAATGTATCACAACAGCGGAGGAGAAGGTCCTCATCGGCAGCCGTTTGTACTGACGTGTGAGGTCCCAGCACAGCGGGAAACGTGGGGTCTGAAAAAGATACCACTAACGAGGATCACATTTTACATTCTAAAAATGTTCTAAATATCGGCTCAATTTTTTCAAAAATAAATCGTTAATAAATTTAATATTTTTCAAAGAAAAATAATTATTTTTATTATTTCATCAATGAAATCGCATCAAACACATTCCGATCTAATATTATATATTGAATGCGGTATCTTTTTATATTATATAAATATAACAAAAGTGGAGATGAAAGACGAGGGACCTCAAAACGGATGGACCTTATGTCAGTCAGATGCTGGCGCCAACTCGACGTGCTTCTCTTTCAACACAAATATTTTTATAAAATCTTAATAAATACACTTATATTGAATGCTTTATGGCTTTTCTGTCAAAATTAAATAATATCCATCTTAATACAAAAAATATATACATTATTTAATATTAATATAATATAAAAGCTTGATATGTTCATGTTATATTATTTATAAATTTATTATTATATTAAATTTCAAGGTAAATAATACAAATTAAAATTTTTGCGAATATAAATGAATCACTATTTATGGAACCTTATTCAGAAAAAATCCAGAGTCTTGTACTAAAAGCCTAGAAAATTATGACAATTTTCATTTCTTCGACTAATTAATAAATATTTTAATTATCTACAACTGTCTACAGCAGGGGTATGCAACCTTTTTTTACAACGGGCCAGCTACAAATTTAAAAAGGCATGAGCTGCACGTAAGAAACTTATGATAATAAAAAAACTCAGTGATCAACTCAAATTATTTCTTTACTAACAAAATAATTATAGTATTCAAAAATACTAAAAACACTCATTAATATGTGAATAAAGATTACCTAACCGATCCGTCACGGCGGCTCGAAACTAAACGCGTCATTCGACGGGGGTCTATTTTCCATTATTAATTAAAAAATCCAAGCATTTCAAACTCAAGATATTGAGAAAATCTTGATCAATATCTATATAAAAAATATAAAAACATGTTTCTATTTTTTGTGTGTTGCAACGGAACCATGTTGTTGGATATCGTGTTATAGGAGGGTTTCCTATATATTCAAATATTAGCTGAGATTGTTTTAATAGAATCTTGAATACTATCTTCTACTTTTTGCAAAAGACCTGTTATATTTGTTGTTAACTTTTAGCTAATTGGAATAAATACTTTGTAGTTCGATTTTTATTGAAATTAACTGATACGTCACGGTGATTCGAAACCAATCGCGTCGTCCGAAGGGTTTATTTTTAAGGGAAAATAGACCCCAAGGATTTCAAGTCAAGATATTGATGACATCTTATCTTGACTTTTTAAAAAAAAATAAAAATAGTTATTCATGATACGCTTCATAATTTGGTCGATATTTTGGATTTTTTAACTATTTAATATGACGCGTAAATGACACGTGAACCCGACGATGTCCCGTCGCACACTGAGGATACGTTACCGATAGATCGACTGCCTAATTTTCGTGGCACGTGTCACTAATTTACGTTTCAATCGCACTTGACACATCGTTACGAAAGCGAGCGAGAAGAAACATCGCAAGTCAATGTTCAATATTTATTTTTTAGACGTTTATTTAAACAGATACAAATAGTTTGTAATACATTGGGTCCATATTAAAATAATTATTTCAAAGAGTCCCAAATAGACCCCATCGGCACGGCTAGGTTAATGACAAATTTGGCATGGCTTCGTTGCCATTAATATATATTTGCAGATATAGACGATACGCTTTTAGTCTAAATGAAATCTTTAAAGGGCCGCACGATAAGTGAGGCGGACCACAGGTTGCTCACCCCTGGTCTACAGATGTTTTTTAATAGGAATCTGTATGTTTTATAAAAATAATATCAATAATTATTTATAGCATCAAAAATTATTTATTATTCATTTTTTTATATAAAATTAAACAGATCTATATTTATAATCTTTATTATTAAAATGAGCTCAATTAGTTTCATATATCATGAAAAAATAAATTCATGCAATCACTTATGTGTTGCTAAATCGTTATGTCAGTTTCGATTCGCTGTGCTAGTTTATCTCACAAAAACATTGACGCCCCTCAATTTTGTTCCACAAAAACATTTCAATGGAAAATTTATGGGATACTAAAATTTTTGGCACCCTTTATCACACACGTGATATTTCCGATCAGAAGAATAAGAGCCAAAGTCGCATGGATAATACGTATTTCGTCCAGTATGTGAATAGAAGGCGCCTTTTAATCGTCGTACACTACATGGCGTTGTCGAGCCACAGGACATTTGTCCCTATTGCCGTAGAGCATAAGGACACGATTCGGTTAGCGGCCGCGATTACCTGCTTTACCTGCTCGTGTCAAAATCACAGTATCCTGGTTTGTTTAGAAAATTCCTTTATTTGTTTTTTTTTCTTCTGCTTTTGGACTTCTATTCCATGGCTTTGCCGAAGCCGCTAGCTAGCAGCACCGTGGCTCCTACTATACACCAATGATTTAGATGTCAAACATTTTTTTTTTCGTGCCCGCTCCTCTTAACAATTTTTGGACATTTTTTCTCGGGTTATTTATCACCGTCCATGCAGTCTCCCGTTTTCTTTGTGGCAATGGAGACGTGTCACCGGATGAAATAATTATTATTTCGGTTTTCCTTTGACGTTGCCATCATTGGGGTGTGGTACGTCACCAGTATTGGCAAACAAACGCGGGCGATTCACACGCCCCTCGATTGGGGTGGTCTGGTATTCGAACGATTTTCCGTTTGCAATAATCATATGCGGAAAATCGCATTGATTATTGACGCACTACATCCGGTGGAAGCGCCATCCTTTCCGTTGTTCTCAGGTGACAATGTGATTTGTTTCATATGCAGGGATTCAATGCATGTCATAACACTTGGGGTAAATATTTTCGCCAAAGAAAAGTGCCGACGTAATCTGTGCACTTAAGTGCTTTGGCCACCGTGCTAGATGAATGAATATTTGTATAAATATGTCGTTTCCTTCTTACAATGTGTGTGAAAGGCGGATTATTTCAGCTGGTCGGACTCCGTTGAAAAGCTTCGGTTCTAATTCAGCTCTCAATGAACTATATTTACAAATGTTTAGTGAATGAAGACTATGTGGTTAATTTCATTTTGAAAATACAAAAAAATCTCTTAAGATAGTCAATAGACGTCATTGAACATTCACTTATTCTCTCAAAAAATTGGCATGACATCATCATCCTCAACGGCAAGTGAAATCAAGCTAAAGCTTGAGCAAAAGTATTTTTCTTACCGCAAACGTGCACATATTTACTTTTGCATCATTACAAATTACTAAAAAATAGCAGTATTTTGATTTAAAAAAATATCATAGAGTTTATCCGTATTTATTTTAACCGCAGACTATGTCCATTTTATAAACACTAGTGATATTTATCAATTTTTTAGTCCTTCATCATTTTACAAATAAATCCACATTTTCTTCAATACAGTTTTTGTAAAAAAAAATCTTGACAACTTTGTACAGTTCAACTAGTTTTGATGATCATGATTTTATAATATTTATCATTAAAACGTTTTATTTTTAAAAGAATAAAGTTATCCATAAATGTTTTCATTTCATATTAAGTAGATTTAGTAAGAATAGAATTACCAGAAATGGAAAAAAGAAAGCTCCAGAATCATTACTCGGATAATTTTATCATGTAAGTATAATTATATTATCTCAATTTATCTTATATCTGTCTAGGTACGAGAAATCCTTTTGTAAGTCCTAAAATATGATTGGATGTATTGGAATTTCTTCCATTAGCTTGTTCAAAACTATACTCAGGATGACAAAATAGATATTCTGAAAATAAATCTTTAACATATTTAAACATGATTTCTAATACCCATCCGTCACGGCGGCTCAAAGCTAACCGCGTTATTCGAAGGGGGTCTTTCAGGGACCCCAAGTATAAGTCAAGATATTATTGAATTATTCAACGATTTTTTTTTTAAATAGATTATTCTAAGCATAAAAATAGTTATTCATGATATGCTTAATAATTTGATCGATGTTTCGGATTTTTAACTATTGACGCATAAATGACAACGTTCTCTGCAATGTCTCACCCGTAGACTGAGCTGTCACAACACGTGTCACTCGCACTCGGCATATCGTACCGGATGCGAGCGAGAAAAAACATCGCGCGCGGGACAACAGCAACGAATATTGTTGTTTTTTCGCAATTGCAGACAATAGAGGACAAATAAAATTAAAGTTAATCGGGAAAAATTTGGGGTCCCCTAGCGCAGAGGTCGGCAAAGTGCGGCTCTGGCACAAATATCCACGGGCAAGAAGACGGGGCCAAGAGTATGACGGGCTTAAGAAAGGGGTTTGTTGCTATTTTGAAAGAAAAAAATAATCACACGATACTTTCTTACCATTGCATCATTCATCAAGAAGCGCTTTGTGCGCAGACATTTCCAGAAGAAATTTGTAAAGTTATGGAATTGGTGAACTCCATTTTAGCTAAAGCTCTTAATCATCGCCAATTCAAGAATTTTTTAGATGAAATGGAGGGAGTGGTGAAATATTGAAATTTTGATGATCTTCTGTTCCGCAACATGGTACGTTGGTTATCAATAGGGAACGTTTTAAAACGTTTCGAATCCCTATTACCAGAAATCAAAGCATTTCTTCTTGAGAAGGATGTTCACTATCCAGAACTAACAAACGATCAGTGGTTCCAAAATTTTTATTTCATGGTAGACATTACGTCTCATCTAAATCGGCTCAATCATAAACTAAAGGGAATGAAAACACATGTTTTTCGATGTTAGAAGTCATTTATTCGAAAACAAATTATCCCTTTTTGCTCAAGATTTTGAAAGGGAAACATTCTTTTACTTTCTGAGTCTGCTGAAGCATCGCCAAGAAAATAATTCATCTATTGATAAACACTCTTTCAAAACAACCATTTTAAATATGAGGGAAGCATTTCTAAGTAGGTTTCACAATTTTAAAAACAGCAGAGAGACCTTAGCATTCGTTAAACACACTCTTAATGCTACGATAACAGATATGAAATTTTCTACCTTTGGCATTGACATTGGTGACTTTGAAATACAATTGCTGGATTTAAAAAAACAAGGAAATATGGCTTTGGAAATATTGGAGAAGAACCAATGTAAGCTTAGATCACAACACAAGTGGTCTGCTTTGAAATACCTGAAAAGGAAGATATTGATCATCTTCTACGCCTGGAACAATATTCTTGACTCTTATGATCAGTTAAAAAAACTACATATTCATGCGAACAATCGTTTACAAGCATGACCTTTATCCAGAGTAAACTGAGAAGTCATTTTATTGATGAGAACCTGAAATCGTGCCTAAAATTAAGAATAACAACATACAAATCTGACTTACTTAAACTTTAGACATTGTCCGCATTAAGTGTTTGTCAGTCATTGTCATGATTTGAATTTATGGATTCCTTAATTACTTAAAAATTATTAGGTACGATATCAAGTTTTATTCAGTGCATCCGTAATTTAATGAAGTGCTAATTGCTAAATTATTTAACAGATTTGGCTCTTAATTTTTTAATCGTTGTAATATACATATTTGAATCTTTGGCTAATAAGTTTTCTGACCCCTGCCTTAGTGCTTTTAATCTATTGCTTTTAATTGCGATTTTTATAATATATTTATTTTTAGGTTTCACTGTAATATTCAACGCTCAGAAGGCATGTTCGTAGGTGTTGCGGTCCAGTAGTTAAATCTCGATGGGTAAGGGTTAGGGTCGGTTTTCAGGTCATTAAGTCACCTAATGCGCCAAAGGTAACAAGTACATCAGAGCCATTGAGCCACACAATGGCCTCGAGGCAACCTGAGATGCATCGACACTCATCCTTGTTAAAATGATTTAGTCCGAATATGGTTTTGGGACGTCGTTGTACATGTCGTCCGGTCGGATGGATGGGCCGGTCGAGCGGCCGGTTGCGTTCCCACGTTTGCGTTTTGGGCCAAGAGAAGAGCGCAACTACCGGTGGGGTCATAAGGGCCGGTGTCGGTGTGACGAAGCGCCCATGTCATTTTCCTTGAGGCCGAGACGTGCCCGCGCATGCGCGCTGCCGCTAATGCGCGCGGAACGACCACCGGCGCTAATTATGCGAAACAGAAAAGCTGCGCACCAAAACAATACCTTGATTGCATGTGTGATTTGCAACGGGCCGGTGCCGGATTGACCTTTGGCCACTGCTCCAAAAACAACGAGTGTTTGACATCCTTGCCAAAAATCTGCTAAAAATGTTAGCGCCATTATCTCTTTTTTTATAATCACTGCATCAATCAGGACTTGGCGCAGACTGACGAACAACGAGTTATAAATAACTGAAAAAAGAGAAAATAAACTCTTGCGAACATATCAAGGTTGCTTCTCATAGTTATTATTAATAATAATAAATCTGAAAATTTCTATATAAATTATTTGGGCGTAATCTGAAAAACCTGATAATAAAACGGTTTAAAATATTTTTATTAATGTGTCAGAAATTCATATAAAAATTCTTCCACGATTTTTACGATTAAATCTGCATAACGTGCAAATTTTTGTTATACGATTAAATCATAATCTTTTACGACTGATCATGAATGCTCTGATGCAGTTATTTTCAACCATTTTACACCTTCAGATCGGTAAAAATTAAATAAACATTTTACGGAATAAGTATAATTAAAATATAAAGTAATATATTTATATTTTATATATAGTGTTGACGACTGAGTTAAGTTAGTAGTCGTATAGATGTCCGATGAAAACTATGAGTTCAGGGAATTCTTTATTACACTGACCAGGAGGTATGTAAGTGCAAGAGACTCATTAGAGTTAATTAACTTAATGCCATTTATACTTCGTTGAATAAATAATATAAATTTAAATCCAACTAAAATATTATTTAAAAAAATAAGCAGTGTCGTGTTTTGACACTGGCGAGGAATATAAGTTTTAGAGTATAATTCCCCTTGCATCTTTAGAATCTTTATCAAATCTTTATATGGATGAAAGTCGCATTGGAATCTTTCTGTTAGGCCATCCATCTATCGTAGTCAAATAAATAAATTATTATATATTTATCCCTGACGTATCTTGACATTTGCAACTATATTGGATATCCACTTTATTGTTGCCTATCAGAATAGTTTATTCTTTATTGTGATTGTGCGATTTTTACTTGTAGAATAAATAGAGAGAGTAGGAAGGATTTGTACTCAAAAATATCAACGTTATCATCTCTAAACCTCCGTATTCGCCGTTTATAACCGCCTGAAATTTCTTCTAATTAAAAATAAATGAAAAAAAACATTATAGTAAACGTTTAGACGGCATAGGGGAGAAAAATTCAGAATCGCCAATGGATCTAAACCCATATCTAAAATCGCTGCGATGTATGTCGTATTCGATGGTGATTATTTTTATCTAGCCGTGCCGATGGGGTATATTTGAGACCCCAAGTTTTTAATTTTTCGCGAATAATTTTTTAATATAAATCCTACGCGTCTTTTTGTATTTGTCAAAAATAGTCAAAGAAATAAATATAAAAAATAATTGAACGAGTAAAAAAATACAAAATATCTGCCAAATTATGAAGCATATCATAAATAACTATTTTTATTCTTAGGTAAATCCCTTTTAAAAACAAATGTCAAGGCATTGTCTAAGAATTTATCAATATCTTGACTTGATATGTTTGGGGTATATTTTAATACATCAATACATAATATACGTCTATTAAGTATACATCTATAAGTATTTGTCTAAAAAGTCTAAAGAATAAATATTATAAATATCATTTATTGTCTGCAATTGCGGGAAAAAATATAAACAACAATTCGACGCTTCTGTTGTCACGACGCGGTGTTTTTTCTCGCTCGCATCCGGTACGATGTCCTAGTACGAGTGAAACCGTACGACTAGTGCTTAGTCTACGGCTGGACATTGCCGAGTGTGCTTGTTATTTACGCGTCATATTGATTAAGTAAAAAATCCAAAATATCAAGCAAATAATTCTTAGAATAATCCATCTTAAAAAAATCATCAATATCCTGATTAAAAATGGTTGTTTATAAGACCTTTTATAATATAGGCTAATAATTGACTGTTTAAATATGTTCTTTCTCCCAAAAATAAAATATGTATTTTTAGCCTAACGATTGCATTTATGAGAAAAATATTTATTTTGATTTTACTATTTTCTCATATCAAATAATACATGCCCTTTAAAGGAAATTTCTAATTTGGTGACCTCAATTCAGGTATAATCAAAATACGTAACACTGATAACGCCTTCTGACAAAAGCAATGCAAATACCGCGAAACGACACACGTACCGCGATTGTTTCCTCGGAAACAGTGACAACCACATGACAAATCAGACAGGATATTGACGTCGATACCGTTGACAGAATCGTCTGGGACCGTCATCTGTCATTAGAACAACGTTTTTCATATAATTATTGTAGGTAATGATCCACCGTACCTGATGTTACACGTACGAAC
The DNA here is from genome assembly GCA_022495035.1 of Philopotamus ludificatus. Classification (NCBI taxonomy): domain Eukaryota; kingdom Metazoa; phylum Arthropoda; class Insecta; order Trichoptera; family Philopotamidae; genus Philopotamus; species Philopotamus ludificatus. The sequence continues at coordinate 35,862 of JAGXCT010036044.1, read as the reverse complement.
AACCTTAAGATCACATTAAGTTTAATGTATATATTGTCATTAAATAACAAATAAATAAAATAAATCTGCAATCTATTACGCTCATAAGCGAAGACACTCGCGGACATGATTCACGACGCTTTGTAATTTTTATAATTTCGGGTGTAAAAAAAAGAGGAATATGTGAACACAAAATATGACTATAAAACCAGAATACCCAAAATAAATCTCGACAGACCACATTAATCTTGGTACGATAACAATCGCATACATTTTTGTGCCATATTCTTTTCAATTACTCCTCCACACATCGCGGTCCTTTGAACCGCAAGTCCCCGACTGATGTCATTGTCAACCCGACGGAAGACAATCAATGTGCGGTCGATAGACATCGACAAGTGTGTGTTGCAATAATTTCCTTCAAAACGCACAATGCGATTTGTTATTTTATCCTTTTCCTCGTTGAAAAACTATATTAACAAAAAAAAAATAATACAAAAGAAATTTTTCGCAGATCCGATAGCGCAGAGTGCGAAGTGTAATTGTCACGCATTGACATACGGACAATGCGATCGTATCGCGCATCGTCCAGCCTCTCCAGTCCCACACTAAACACGAAATGTTATTGGAAAAAAGGGTTGTCCGTCTCCCATTCTTAAAAATTATTCTTAATGAACGAAACGACCCAAAGTCCCAGGCGAAATATCCGACAAATTACTCATGGCCTGGACACGTGAGGAATTTTACTGATGCTAATCAGGGATTGTTCCCAACTTTGATTGAGATCTTTCCGCTTTTGCCGCCGGGGCAAATGCCTCCGGTGAAAACACATGTCCTTCGTCTTGAAAACAGAAATAGGTGGTACTGCATGCGAACGAGACGCAGATATAGGAGGCTGAGCAGGGGCGAGAGGATCCACGAGACGACCAGATCCATTAAGCAGCGGGGGATCATAGTTTTGTGTGAGCGAACGTGTCGGGACGTGATATCATTCCCAAATTGATATATATTTCTGTGACTTGTGAGGTAACGACGTAGATCAAATCGAAGAAAAAATTATGGAAATCGTTTGACTTGCAAGAATTATGATTCCATAATCGGTTTCCGTTATAACGGACATATTTCTTATTATGACAAAAACTACAACCAATGACTCCAGAGCAGTGGTGGATGGTGACTTTTCGGGGCCTGATGCTAATTACATTTTAGATGCCCCTAGTAACATATATTTGGATATCAAATATAAAAAAAACTATAAACTCTCTATTGTATCTATGTAATTTTCTATTGAATAAATAAAAAATAATTACGTCTCTCATAGTCGATCTGTATATGTTTTTTTATAAATTTTAGTTTAGACCAGGGGTGAGTAACCCGCGGCTCGCGAGCCTCGTGCGGCACGCCTCACTTTCTCGTGCGGTTCTTAGAAGATTTTACATTTTAACTTTTAAAATTCCTACAGTGTCCCGCAGCCTCATTGTACCATAGGCGTAATCATATACTTTCGCCGTTTTTTTAATAGTATTTCTATTAACCTATTTAAACCTTTTCCACTCTATCGAAAAAGTGGCAAGGGACCAAACGTATTGGCCTAATAGATTTTTAGCAAATGTACCACGTTTTTAATTAATATATTTAAAAAAATGTCTTTTATTGAATAGGATATCAGATCAAACCCTATGAATGTTTCTTATTCATTTTATCAATAAGTTTTATTTTTATATACGTAAAATAAAATTAATGAGAGTAGAACGGAGATTCGACCAAAAATGATGAGAGTGTAAAGGGTTATTATAACTCTTATATATCACGAACTATTTTTATTGGTCTAAAAAATAAATATTATAAGAAATCAGTGATCTTTATTGTCCACAATTGCGAAAAAAAATAAAAAGCACAATACTCGCTTCTGTAGCCACGTTTTGTAGCCAATGTTTTTCACGCTCGCATCCAGTACGGTGTTCCAAGAGCGATTGAAACGTATACTAGTGACACGTGCCGCGAGAAGTTGGCGGTCGGTCTACCGACGGCATGTTCTCAATCTGCGGCGGGATATCGTCAGGTGTGCGTTTCATATTAATTACTAGAAAAATCCAAATCGTCGACTTAATTTTGAAGCATATGAATAACTATAATTATTCTTCAAATGATCCATTTCTTAGAAAAATATCATCAATATCTTGACTGAAATCCTTGGGGTCTATTATACATTATAAATAAAACCCATTCGGACTACGCGGATGATTTCAAGCCGCCATGACAGATCGATTAATAAGTATTTTTTATACGAGGTTTATTTTGTTATTATTGAGAGTGTATTATCATAAGTTTCCTACATGCGGCCTGCACAACATTTTTAAATTGGAAGCTGGTCCGTTGTTAAAAACGGTTGCTCATCCCTGGTTTAGACAAAGCTAAACATTCGTATTTATTTGAATTTATGGTAAATTTAATATATTCTTTGACTTAGTGGCATTCGTTTTTTAATCAGTAGTAAAAAAGAAAATAAAACTAAATTCTATAAAATAATAAGTAATGTCTTTGAGGCCCCTAATGATCGGGGGCCTCTGTGGGGCCCCCGATTGTCGGGGGCCTAATGCTCTAGCATTATAAACATTCATATAAAACCAGCACTGCTCTAGAATATTCAATTGCTAAATTATTTTAGATGTTCAAATAAATTATGAATATTATTTTTTCGTGTAAATCTAAAGCGCGTAATTTGAGGCATAGAACATATACAAAATCGAAAAATGGGTTTCAAAAAATATCTGTATTCCTAAATCAAGATGTTTAAATAAAATAAGTAAATGGTATTCAGGTTCAATCCGTAAATAATTGTATATTAAATTAAAAAAAGAAACTATTTTATTATTGTCCTACTTTTTATTTTTATGTTTATTCCTTATTTAAAAAATATTATATAATACAATTCCATATGATAGATTATTCACAAACAAAAGTACGTTGAATCTGAGGACAGACCACTTCAATTAATTTATGATTTCTGGGATAAAATCTTGGTTAGTTTAATATAGTAATTCAAAAAATGGTAAAATATAATTTTTTCTGCAATTTTTGACCGCGCGAAACGAGTGCCGCGTAAATCGAGGGATTGATATATCTTTTTATGTGAATATTTGTTTTCCAATTACATATTATGTCTAGACGCAGATGTTATAATACTTAGAAATGCAGACAGCTGTGCAAGGATATTAATGGCAAATGATTAGAAAAATATTAGGCTCGTTGTATCTAGCTATTTTCTAAGAATTGCAGATATCACTATGCTTTCTACGATTTAAAATTGATTTTTTTTGTAAAATGACTGATTTATCATCACAGGATGCGACGTGTAAATGCCACACACCAATTTGTTCCACGTGTTTGACTTCCTGACACCAGTAGTGTTAATTCTCTTCAAACGCCCTCCCCCAGTGTAAATATTGGCGGCATAATCGAAACCAATAATATGTTTATCCTTTTTTTTTGGTACCTGTCTTGTATGTGAATTTGTGAGGACATTGAGAAATGATTGTTGATTTAGGCGTTGGGGGATATTTTTATAATCCGGCGGCCATGTCGGTGGCGCCTAATGGCAGCACAAAGGGTCTGGCCCTCCTCATTCATTGTATGAAATATTAGCGCCACGGTTTTGACATTTGCCCGACTGAGCGCATTCTCACGGATATCAAGGTGTTTTTGATAAATAAATAAATAAAAAATGATGCTGCATGATAAATAGTTTCGGATTTTTTTAATGATTTGGCCATTGTACGTATCTAAGTGTATACTAGTGTCAGTACTGGAGGATGCATCGCGTGTCGCTGGTCCACGGAGGGCGTGGGACTCACCTCACAAAAAAATCAAACTGTCTACGAATCCTCAACGGAGATGCTAGGTTACAGTTTTGAGACAAATATAAAAAAAATACATATTAATTAATATATTAATAAAATTAATTATCAAAAAAAAAAACATTGCGTTTAGATACGTTGAGTTCATATTATTTATAAAACGCTATAATCGTTTAATAAGTACGTCTATATTTGATTAAATTTATCTTAATTTAATCACGCGCATATCATTATTTATTACGTGACGAATGAATAAAATTAGATATTTTTTTATTAAAATAATGTTATTTTACAATGACATCTATATGTGAATAGCATAATTTTTATAAAATTGGTTATGATAAATATAATTCATAACTGCATAAAAGATGTCGCTGTTTAGTATATTTATTTTATTAGGTATTTCTAATAAGATGATTTTTTTTCATGACTAATAAATAATGAGATTATGCGAATTCTTGGCGTATAATTTATTTGGATGGAATTTCGCAAATTTTTACTGCCGTTTAATTGCGGCATATATTTTTTTTTAGCAATTCTCCATGACTTTGTTGTAGCCGACGCATAAAATTGGTTTAAAAACGGAACGAAGGCGAAAGCAACAATGTATGTTTTACGAGTTGAGATGCTGCACTTAAATCCTTACTTTACGAGGTTTAAATCGCAATAGTTGTTTGCAAAATGATATATATGCAGAACCAAAATTGGTTACATAGTTTGCGATCGCTACACTTAACACTGCAACTGATAGACCACCCGTGCTGAAATGCATCACGGATTAAAAAGAAAATGTTTGTAAAATAATAATAAAAATCATATTAGATCATGCTCTATTATTGGTAATTAAATAACAATTAACGCGCCGGATTATTGGCGACACATAATCTCGATTGTGCGATATCGATCAAATTAATAAAAATATTTTCAACATAAGTATATATTTTTCCAAGTCATCAATAAGATAAGATACGCGGTATTAAATATTGTTATTTTTATTAATATCAATTTATCGTAAAGACATATAAAGTCATATCTGGATCAATTTATCGCACAGATAAATTCCAAACAATTTAGTAATAAACATAAAATATTATTCATAATACAAAGGTTAATAACACATTTTATGTTATTAATATATTGAATAATCTATTCGTATCGCATGAACGATCACATATTAATCTGTTCACGCTTAAATTCGACTACAATGCATGAACTAATCTTACACTGGAATTTTTTATGGATATCATGTATTGTGTTAAATCATTTTACGAAAAAAGATATATTAGATATTATTAATCCATACTTAATAAAATCATTGTGTTTCCATCAAGTATTTTATAACGCTTTTTGACTTTATAAATGATTCATTCATTACTTATCAATGAATTACCATAAACGTATACCATAACGATCAATATCTGAAAATATAAATCTTAACCCGATAACTGCCGACGGTAGAATTTCTTAAATTATTTTTGGTTTATTTTTTTACGAGATTATTTCAAAAAATGAACGCATAAAAAAATATCATCAAATTTAAAAAAAAATTCGTTGTTTTTATGAGTCATATCGTCACTATTTTATGTTGTTGTGTTGATTCATTTAGCCTTGACGTACCTTGACATTGCTGCATACTCAATTGTTAATAGTTAATAAAGTTTAACATGAAAAAGGAGTGCTCGGCGATTTTTTTTGTGAAAATAATGTTAAGAGTTTAGCTAAATACAATACAGATATTATCCTCAGCCTCCGTATTCGTCAACACGGCCCCTTCGACTTCTTATTATTGCCGTAGATGTGTAAAAAAAATACGAAAGAATACGAAAAGTCTACATTTTGCTAACATTGAATTAAAAAAGAAAATACTGGAATATGCGTTTCGGGAAATTTCCCTTGATTAAAAAAAATCTGATATAAGTATGATAAAATTAATATAACGATTTAGAGAATAGCTTCAATTACGCGTGCTTTTTAATTAACCCTTTCAGTGCGGGGCGCATGACGTACATGCGCATACAAATCATGTCCAGGGTGCGGCCGCATGTCGTACATGCGCGAGATTCTTTAAAACTTTAATTTGTCGTTACATGTAAACTAGACCGAGTTAAGTGATAGTGTTTGTTTTGAAAATCAGCTAATAAACACGGCTATCAATAAATATACAACATATCACAAGAAATTTATAGGAACCGTGTAATATGTAAATATGAATAGTAACGATTCAAATCGCGCGTGGTGTCTCATTCAAATCTCCGCAGTAGTGTCGGTGGCGTATTTTGAGTCAGGGGTTGTTAAGGGTGTTCCACGTACATTATGTTCCACATACACGTATACGGATGTAATGGTATAAGAAAATTGCATTTCGCATTTTTGATTTTGATTCGCATTCCTATTTTTTTCTCACTTAATCTCTGTTTCAGCAATTGATATTTTGTTCGAGTTTATTTTTTTAGTTGAGATGGAAGAACATATCCTAATCAACATGTTTGCATAAATCTCTTATAGGAAAAGGGTCTAATATAGAGGTAAACGGTGAATACAAATTTACCTCGCCAAAAAAATAATTTGGTCCAAAACGGCGCCGCACTCAGATGCAGAATTGTGTTTAGACCCGCCGCATTGAAAGGGTTACACTTCGTATATTATTTCTGAATTATAAATAATAATCATTCTAAAAATCATTATCAGCACCGAAAATTCTGCATATATTTCATCATACCTCGTATGTATACTAAATAAAAATTTTCTTATTTGAGTCATTCGTTGCTTTCACTATTGGTGATGAAATTCATTCGATGGTATTTTTTTTAAATCATTTTTATAAACATGAAAAATCTCGTTTGCACTCAAATGAAAAACGGATTCATTATGAAATTTTGTAATTATGCGATCCTTAGTTTTAATAAATTATTATTATCTTAAAATTGCATTGTTCTGATCTGATTTGGTATTATATATCGTTTATACTCGGTGATTCGTTTTTTATTTAATAATTGAAAAAAATAAAACGATGAGCATCAAAGAGGATTTTAAATCATTTTATTGTTTATCTCAGTGTTTTTACTATCCGACTCAATGTCATCATGTCGTTGAACAAGATCTATTTAATATCCGTAAAATTCAAATTTATCACTACTAGTGGATCGTCTCTAATATAATACGAATAATAATAACCTTTCAATTTATAAAATTTCATAATGTCTTTATTTTTAAAATAATAATGATTGAATCGCATAAAAACGGATTGGTTTCATTTAAAAAAAACGTGTAAAAAATAATCACAAGATTACAGATTGATTACATCATCCACATGCTAAAATAAAAACACTGTCAATGAAAGTCTAGTCGCTACCGAAACAAATTGACATGACATATTTTTTTATGGGTTGCGACTATCGCGCGTTGATATCGCCGAGACAAATTTCTGCAATCTTGATTGTGCGGCTGTTAAACGTTGTCATTTCTGCATATGCACACGGTAAATAGCCGATTTGCTGAATACTGAAAGCTCGTGACAACACGTGGGGTTGGCGAGCCGAGACTGAGTCCGTCTGACTGTTAATGTATGCAAGTCTGCAAGCCCATAGAAGCGACTCGGCAATAAATAACCGGCAAGAGCATACCAAATTATTTATTTCACGGCAATCGTCAGCGGCACAGACGATGTTGCCTCTCGGCGCATAAATTGTTTCCCATTGAGCTCCAAGGCTGTCCAAGTCGCTCCGTTCATGTTTATAAACAATGCTAACACATAATTTACTATTCCGCGCCACTATCGTAATTGAGACATAATGTGCTATCTTAATGATAAATGGGAATGGGTGTTAACATTCAGTTATTAGGTGCAACGACGATCAATGTACAGGACATGGTACTCAACCGGTTCCTGATTGTAATGCACTTATTTTTACGTTATTAAATCAATTAATGCGGCGTACGTGTGGCTGTGAAGATTGATGGATGTAATTGTTTTGAATTTAATAAATTGCATAGTATAAAATTTTAAAACGCGTTAAACGATCATCATATACATTTGTATCTTAGATTAGCTTCAATGGAAGGACATGCTTTCGAACTTGTGCTCGATTGAATCGTCATATTTGTTGCAATTAACCCTTTAAGCACGGCAGAGCTGAACACGAATCTGCATCTGTACGCGATTCTTTTTACCAATTTTTTTACGTCGTTTTACCACTAAAATATATAATTTTTCAGACATCAGACAACGATGAAATGGTGTGAGTTCTTTAAATAATCAACTGCGGCTTCATACACAAGCATTGAGTCAGGTACTCTGCTCTAAAATATTTAAATACATAAAAAAAAACGGGACATTGGAGGTATCCTTTGAGGTCCCCGGTACTGTGTATCGAATTGATTCTCGCTCCAATACGGCCAGCAAATATACAAAAAGCCCTGAATGCAGGGCGATTGAAAATTAAGTCCGCGTGTCCAATGGGGCCAGGGCTGGACTTGATCACACTAAGCATCTCCAGTCTCTCCCGGTCGAATTCGGGTCAGTTCCAAAGCACGTGCCAGGAAGATTATTCAATGTGACCACATTGAACACGGCTGTGTAAGCCTTGCAATAAAGGCACCATGTCTCGTGATGAGCTGGGACACGTTGTGGTTTGAATGAACCCAGTTTATCTGAAAGAAGCAGAATCCAACTCTTCCCTTGTAGCTTCCCTTGTGGCTTGTTCCCATTGTACTTTGGTCAAAAATCGAAATCAGAGTCTTCATCGGGATTAGATATAACGGATGAGCTTACACGGGTTTCCCTGTCTCGCAATATAAGCCAGAAAGCTCCTCTGATCTGTATTTCCTAATCTAGTAGGAGGACTGCAGCTGGAACCAGCAGAACGGTAGTCGAGGATGTCGAGTAAGTCCAAATACGCCCAGAAAGGAGGCGTCTTTGGATTATATAGTGTCCAGTTTGGTGTCCCCAAACTACTTTACTTATGCCTCTACTTATGATAACCAATGCCTATCAAACCTCTTTCACTGCGGCCCTTGCGGTACTGGCAGGAGTCCTGCCGTTGGACCTAGAGCTACAGGTACGATCTGCACTGTGGCTGACCTACAGAGGATTTGAGACCCTGGTCAGAGGCACCATCATCGCACCACTGGCGGACCTCTCCCAAGACTGGTCGTCTCATAGAGCAGCCATCTATCGTACTGCCATGCCCGCATGGCAGAAGCGCTGGTCTTTTGTACTTTTCCGACGTGCAAAAGCGCATTTCGATGCCCTGGATCGAACCAAACCATCATGTGTCCCAGTTCATCCTAGGCCATGGTGCCTTCAACGCCAAGCTGCATCAACTTGGCCTCAAAGATAATCCCGGTTGTGACTTTTGCGAATGCACCATATCCTCTGTATTTGCCCGGAGCTCGACTCTGCGAGGAAAACCATGCTAGATGGTTAATTTTAAGTTGCCTTTGTTCGGGAATCTTAGCTTTTGAGAAGTCTTCAACTTGACTCCAGGATCCTACTCTTTCCAGTATGGAGTTGGATGACGCTTCAATTCTGGCACGAGTGATACCACCTACTAGGATGATAATGGTGTAGTCTTCAGGTAGTCGTATCAATAATATATCGTAGAAAAGAATGTTCAAAAATGGGGGGCTTAACAACAAGCCTGTGGGCAGCCCATCGTAATTGAGGATTCGACTAGTGTGTTGCTAGAGTTGAACACAATTGATCTGCCCCCACAATAGCTATTAGCTACAGCGTATGAACGGGATTTTCCTCTGATTCAGATTATCTAGAACAGCAGGCCATCAGGCGCTATCAAAGGCCACTGAGATGTCCAGCATTGTGCAGAGGATATATTTCTTTGCCGAGATATCGCAGAAGGTCTTCACATGATGTGAAGAAAATTGATCATAAATTCACCAATATTTTGACTTGAAATGCTTGGAGTCTCTGAGAGACCCCCTTCGTACTACGCGGATGTTTTTAAGCCGCTGTGACGGATGGGTTATCACATGGCCCCCATGATTTTTTTTATGGCTTTGTTTGAACATCCTTGTAAGTGGATGTTAATTTATTATTAGCAGGTTTGTGAACTTTTAAAGAAAAAAGCAACAACTATTTATCTCCCCTCCCGCGTTCAAAAGGTTAAAGATTTTATAAACAATGAAGACATTGATGTTATATAATCACAATAAACACAATTAATTTGTAGTTTGTCTTGGATTATAGATGTCCGAGTGTATTGGGCTGTGCCTATTTTGCTTCTCCTGTTTAATTTATTCTGAGTTTCAGACTTTATTGTATAGTAAAATATTATCGATTTCATTTGTCAAATTATTAAAAACTATTTTATGTCAAGATTATGATAACAATAAGAATCATTGGATCAAATTTTGCAGTATCTTATTTATTGTATTATCATTTGTATTTTTTTTTACATAATAAAATTTATCGTTTAATTATATGTACAAATTATTATTATTAATTTAATATTGTAAGATATGTTTGCTAAAAAAATAATAAATTAAAAATCATTTTTTTTCCTTGAATAAAATTAATGGGATTTCCATTCATATCCCTAGTAGGTATTTAATGGGGAAAGTCATAACAAAAGCTGTAATACTATGACATTTATTGTTTATTACATTCGACTCTGGGTTGTAAATTTAGTTTCACACTTCCTCGATTCCTGGCTCGATTGCTTCGCAAGTCGTAAAATTAGCTAGCAACATTTTTGTAAAGCTCTCATACACCCTCAGGTATAGCACGGTAGTAGTCGGCGTTTGTACGCATTTCACATCAGTTAAAATTAATTGATCGACCCGCGGGGCAAGGTTCTGCAATTTAATGCTTGCCAATAATGATAAACAGTGAATAAGATAAATCGGTCATCAGATTTCCGAAGATGTTGGCCGATTATTTTCGCGCGTAATAGCCGAGAGAACAGTGTGCTAGCTAGCCAGCCAGCCAGTAAGACAGCAATCCAGCAAGCGTGCACTGAGTACACATTACTAGGAGATGACATCATCGTTACAACTGAATTCACCTACAAAAGGTACCAACCGCCCACAGCCTCCGGTGGCGTGTGAGCGCACAAGAAATTTTCTTTATATCCGGTTAACAAAAGTTCTTAACTATCATTAAGGCCCCGAGGGAACCCGAGACCTCGCCACAATGGACCCAATCGCAATTTCGCTCATTTTTTTATTTTGTTTCAACAAATGATGAAATTTAACCCGATTTTCATTAAATAATTAAATTAATTAATATTATATTGTTAAATTTTATACGATTTTCCATTAATTTTTTTCACGATAAGATTTTCCACACAATTTTCCTTCAAATAAATTTAATGTGATATCATGCAATGCATAGATTTACAATTAATTATGAATTCTATGTTACTGTACTCCAATTATCATTAATGAAAACAATGTCTCATAATTTTCTTATCGCAATGAAAAATACAGATCTCACAAACTGATTTACTGCATTATGTCACGAGAGTTTATTGCACTGATTTATTTTATAAATGTGGTGACATTTTCTAAAGTAGCTTTGTGATATCATCGTATACGTAATTGGACGCAATACTTGAGATTTTTCAAATAATTATAGTTCAAGACTCCGTAATAAAACACATAATTAATTTTTCAGCATTTAAATATAATATCATTTTAAATAAATCCAAGGATTTTCCTTTATGATCTAACCCCGCAGATGACTACATTTTTTTTATTAATCTATTAGGGTTACCCATAAATAATGTCGTTTTTTCAATGCGCTATCTTTAAAATAGTCTCCTTCAGTCTGTTAGGCAGTAAGGACGTGTTATAAGTTTTCTCTTTGTGTAGCGGCTACTGTCGCCAGTACTTTTAGACAAAAAACGGTTTCTTTATCCCTCTGACGACAATGGGAGAGACGTGTCCGTCGGAACAACATCTGCGACAGAGGCTACGAAAGATATTTTCGAGATTATGATGTCAGGAAAAGCCAACGATGGTTCAAAAAATTTTAATTTGGTGATTTGTGTTTGGAAAACGAGCCTCGAAGTGAGAGACCTTAAAAATTATCGGAAAAAGTCGGTACATGCTGGTCCAGTACTCAGAAGATCCTAAAAAAGTTGGGAAAGATTCAAAAAGAAGGTGTTTGGGTCCCATACGCATTTACACGCGACCTCATATTGCGAAACTGAGGTGTGAAAAAATTCAGGATCTTGGATGCGTCACCCTGTTGCATCCTCCATACTCGCCGGATCTCGCACCATCTGATTTTTACTTATTTCGTTTTATGGAACATTTTCTAAGAGATCAAAATTTATAGTCCTTAGAAGAGGTGAATACAGCTCTTTCAGACTTTCAGATATTCAGAATATATTCAGGATGATTTGAAAGAAAGGTGGCAAAAGGTTATAGATAATTGGGGAATTATTTTGTATAAGAAAAGTTAAATAAAGTATAAGAAAAATTGTTTTTCATTGAAAAAAAACGACATTACTTATGATAGTAGGGGTCTACTATCATGATTTTAAATTTAATTTTAATTTTAAAATCATTTTTAATTCTAATTTTAAAATCAGTATGGAAAATATTTTTATTATATTTTCAGGATAACAATCATTAATTTAGTATTAAAAACATCGCATAAATTCATTAATAGCCGGTAAGATTTACGTTGATATCGATATTTACGTCAACATTAGGTATAATTTATTTATTGCAAATATTTAAACCTCTCCGATTCACATTTTATTGATGTCCATCCAATATATTCAATTTAATGCACAATAAATACTTGGATGGCATTTTTATGGTGAATTCCACGGGGGTGATATTTTTCGCCGACTTTTAAATTGCACACGTCGATTTTTTCCTTAAATACAACCAATGATTCACCCGCTCTGTTGCATTAAAAGAATTAGAGTTGAGACTTTTATTGGCTCTCTTGTATGCAAAAAATTTGCATTGTCATATATTAGCACGCCATATTTTCGAATGATTTATGCTTTGCGAAATCGGCTCAGAACCCTTGCAAATATTTATGTTACATGACCACCTATTGTGTTTTTATTATATTTTCGAATGAATTATTTAAACAATAAAATTGTGTTATGTATTATTGTAAATCTATATGAATTATTGGGTATAAATCCCGGCTTGTTAGAAGAAATAAAATTGCCGACAATCAAATTAGGGTCCAAATAAATTAAATGGATTTCAATAAAAAATATATATGAAGAAATTGGTTCGGGATACCGCTCAACATTCTTAAATAATCCGATATTAAATTAAAAGACGATTCGTATGATGAATGTCTTAATGCTTCGGGATCCGAATGGCGGTGAGACGCTCGAGCCTCAAAGGATCATTTTTTTTTATTTCGCTGACAGGACCCGGAGGACCACCGACCAACCGGAGGTCTATTAAGTTCTGACCCTCAAATCCGCGGATTCTATTTGGCTAGTGCCAAACAATGCCAAGAGTTTCCGTCGGCTTAAATTTTTGTTGTGCTTTTTTTTGGCGTTTCGCCTCGCTAAGGATGCGGTCATAAAAGACCACTATCACAGCCTCTGATTCGACCCATTACCATATCAAAGGTCCGACTCCCGAAGACGGACACCGCAGATTTCGGTTTACACGAATACCTTCATTCTTTTATGTGGTGTATAATAGCTAAAAAATAAATACACGCCAAAAAAAGAGGTGAAACATCTAGACAGAAACACATGTTTGCATTGTGGCCGGCGATATAACAACAGAATTTATAACGCGGCGCTTTTTTGGCGCCAAAATAACGAAAGCGCAAATTCTTGGAATGCCGCGTGCGAAATAAAAATGTACGAATGCGCCGGATGCCGTCGGGAATGAGCATAATTGATTTGAGAGACAAAGGACGATGAGATCAATACATTATATTAATGAAAAAATATCCTGTATATTTTATAATTAATATTTTAAAAATGTTTAGAATCGAAAGATAGAAAAATGATTCATATTTCCTCTGCAATCGTGGAATTTTCGTGAAAATTATTTATTCATTATTCAGCGATTGCCTTTATCTCCTCAATGTTATCAAAATGTCTAAGTAGTGTCTAAGAAGTAGCATAAGTTTATGGTCGGCCAATATGAATACCGAGGCATCCTTACAAGGTTGTACATAAAAACACGTAAAACTTCTACGACAGCTAAAAATAAAGTAAAGATTTAATATGGCGTCCAATGTCAAGATACGTCAGCGAGATGTACATCGACAGAATAACAAAAACTCTGACAATTGGACTTAAAATTATAATTATTAATCAAATCTCGCACAATTCAGATATGGATTTTCTTTTATGGATGATTGAGACTAAGATTATATTTTACCCTAAAAAATATAAAAGATCTGCATTCATTTTATCAAACCCTGTATGAAAATGTGATATAGTGGAATATTGATAAATCGTTTTTGAAAGCATCCTCTGAAAACCTTCACATTTGGACTTATATATATATCATTGAAATGAGATTTGCTTTTCTTCAATTTTTATTTTAAAGGAAATTAATTTTACTGGCTAAATTATTTTGAAAATTACCAAGATACAAATGTACAAATAACTAAAATTTTACAAAAACATTAAGACTGTTATAATTATCTCTGTCAGTCTATTGAAGACAGCGCTGAGACTTGGATTTGGATATGTTATTTATTTATTGACGATGGACGAATGGCGTGACAGAAAAAAAATCAAAGCAATGAGTCTCTCATACTTACATTCAGTCAGTGTCATAAAGAACTCCCAGAATTCACATAATTATGAGTGACCTATTGCATCCTTAGCGGGATCAAGTGACGTTATCCCCTCCAACAAAATGATCATTAGCTCCACTGCCAAGGATTCCCGCTGGCGGGCAATTTCTCTGTCGTCCTCTGCCCCCGGCGATAAAAACGTTAAGACGTTCCCGCAATTTCGCTCCGTCGTAAGATGTAGTCGCCATCTTGTTGCGCTACACGCGGATGCCGCCATGATGACTCTGGATATATCCTCTCGTCTTCCCCATGGTAAACCACGTCTAAACAACAGGCAAGCTGACCACTATGGTCGCTGACGTTCTGACTGCAGACTCCACTTCATCATTCCCGATACAACGCCGCGGACTGGAGGAGTACTCCATTGCAGATACCCTTAGCACTAGACCGCCACGAATGCCGTTGCTGCCAGAAATCACCAAGCAGAGAGTACCATCACGCGCATGTCTTTCAAAACGTGTTTAACCTAAATGCTGTCTATAAATATTTTTATTCAATAAATGTGTCAATGTGTTTACTATAAAATGCTTTTGGATTTCTATCGCCGGTGAGAGTAAAAGCTTACAACGGTCCGAGTCACAAATCCTTCAGTAATATTTTACCATGTTTATTAAACCTTTAGACTGACCTATATTTAAAAAAAAAACCGTATTGCGACCTATAATGTATGTATAGTATGATTGCTAATATTTTCTTTATGCTCATAAGATTTTTTTTTTATATATGTGACAAATAGACATTACATCATTAAGGTCAAATGTCTTTATGATATGATGCTGGAGATGGGGGCTTCAGGTACCAAAGATAACCAAAAGAAACAACAAAAATACACTGTGTAACAAATGAAAGCGAATACATTTATTATTTCTGAGATTCTACATACACAGGCTATTAATATTCTGCAATATAGATTTTTTCCGGCGAGTTGACAGCAAACATGTAATTATTATGTTTATTGTTTTATTTTAATGGAGACACACTTATCAAGTAATATTTTAAAATATATTATGAAAATACGGTAAAGCGACTCAGGCGGACACATGTGTCTTTGATTCACATGATCTTTTGATCATCCGACCAAGTACTGATTGCGGTCAGAATCAATTAACCACAGTGAGACGTTAATGTAAATTTGTTTAGATTAAATTGCAATTTATTATTATATCACACCAACATATTAGGGGGACTTTAAAAGTAATCTATTTTTTTTAAAAAAAATCTAGAATATTAAGCAACAATATAATTTTAATTATTTTCCATCATTTTTACAAGCGCAAAGACTGTTGTTCGATTTCCTTTTAAAAAAAGTCCTTCGATTTTTTAATGAAAAACTTTTCCACGTCTGTTTTCACTCCTCCAACATTATTCAATTTTAACCTCTTAATGTATGCTCTAACGATCTGAAAAGGTGTTAATCCGACAGTGCAAAATCCCGTGAATAAGGAGGATTATTTAAAAGTTCCAATCCAAGGTCTCTTTTTTTTGTAATTAACCAAAACAAATCGTTTTTTTATGAGTTCTTGTTTCATTATCGTTGTTATCGGATAATCTCGTACGTTTCTTCTCGAGTTACCTTACAGAAAGGAAACAATATGTGACTCCCAAACGTCGTATGCTTACAATAAACCTTTCGGTATTTTGCAGGGGTCAAATTTTGGACCTTTTTTTATATATTTTATTTATAAATGATAATCATCGGGTCCTTCAATGTAAATTTTCACATTTCGCAGACGATTTAAAAATATTTCGATCTATTACTTCAGTGGAAGATGCCCTCACGTTGCAGCTGGACATTGGTTCTTTGCGCGATTGGTCAATATTAAATTGTCTTCCATTAAGTATTGGAAAGTGTCAACAAATAACATTTTCTAGATCAAAGGAGCCCATCATCTTTAATTACATACTTGGGAACGTAACTCTTCCTAAGCAATCGTCTGTTAAAGATCTGGGTATTTTGTTTGATTCTAAGTTAAAATTTAGTTTACATGTATCGAACGTATGTATGAGATTATCAAGTATGTTGGGCTTTGTCTTGAGAAATTCTCATCACATACGTAGCACCTTAGTCATACGAGTGCTATACGATGCATTAGTCCGGGTCCATTATATGGGCGCCTTATGACGCCTCGAATTCCCTCAGATTAGAGAAGATACAGAAGAAATTTCTTAGGTATCTCTACATAAGGGAGTTTGCATTCTACCCAAGTTTATACCCCAGCACATTGGTACAGCACTGCCTGGAGTATGTAACCCTCGAGAAAAGTGGATCGATTTACTTGGCAAAGCACTTCTTCGAGCTGTTGGTTGGCGCACAACATAACCCCATTGTACTGTGCGAGTTGCCCATATGGGCGCCACCTCACTACCACCGAGCTCGTACGCGTGTGCTTTTTCTTCCGCCAAATGTGAGGACAGGTGCTCTCAGAAACTCTCCAGTAACCACCGCTATTACTCTGCTCAACCACTTGGCTGATTATGTAGATATATTTGGTGTTAAATATCGCCGTTTCGTTGATATTTTGTATGTAATTCTTTTCTTTTCTCTATTGCTATATTTGTTATTTTATTTTTATGTTTTTATGCGTGATTGGTGACCTGAGCTATTCTGTAATGCCAATCACGCATTGTCTTTATGAAAAATAAATAGTTTATAATTCCAGAAAAACCCACCAACGATCTTCTTTATTGTTAGTGACGGTCAAGGGGTCAGAACAAATACTTCCCCGGAAGAAATCCATTGTGTTTTCATACAGAGTTATTGTATAGCAACCACTTCTCATCTCCAGTTACAATTCGTCGCAAAAAATGATCGGCTTCATACCGAGACAAAAGAGACGCGCAGGTGGACGTATTTCTGCCGGAGACCGCGTAGTTTCATCCAGGTGGCAGAGACCCGCTTCAGGGTTAGAAGGCCACTTATGTATGTATGCATGTTTTCTCGCTACAAACTAACCGTGAATGAACTCATCGAAGAAATTTTGATTACTTTTCGGTCCCCCTAATATATTACATATTTTTTAATTATTAAATATATTTTAATTAAAATTTAAGCATTCTGCTAAGCGTTTATTGTCTCATTAGCGAACTCGCACGCACATAACTAGTCGTTTAACGATAGTCAAATAATAGGCCGAGAGTGCTAATGTAGGTGCTCATTGTCGACAGTGTTGGAGCTGCTGAATTAATCGCCCAGCGCCTCGTGAACCCAGGCGCCCTGCGCGTGGGCCCGCATCCGGCACACTCATCTCGCGGCGAAGAAAGCCGTTGAGGCTGCGCGAGCTTTCCTTTGACAAAAGCATTGTGCGCACTGAACCGCGCTAATTAATCGTGACGTCATTGGCGGCGATCGCTGCGTTGGCGGCCGTTGAGGTAGGCTCTGGCGGAAACCACGTAACTGAATGTGGGAACGCATTCATCTATCGATGGCTATATAATAATAAATACATGTAAGATTAAATGGGTGTCGATAGTATTCCAGTGGACGTCCGTCGGGAAAACTGGGTGTCACTGGCCTGTTGATACCATACGCAATTGCTAACATCATATAATTTATATGATGGATATATGGCATATCAGAAAGATTCTAGAGCGCCATTCACCCATTTAAGGATTCGATAAAGATGCAAGGGGAATGAGTCTCACACTATTTTTTTTTAATATTATTTCAGCTGGATTAAAATTTATATTATTTGTTTATAATTATTTATTCAATGAAGGATAAATGGCATTAAATTAATTAAATCTTTATAAAGCATAGGTAATGGGTGTCTTCCTCTTAAATACCCCCTCCCCTGGCCATTGTTATAAAAAAATCTCTGAATTCATAGTTTTCGTCGGACACATTACATTATTAATATAACATCCATGTTAACTATTAGGTTGTTACCAATAAGTAATGTCGTTTTTTTCAATGTGATTTAAAACAATTTTTCTTATACTTTATTTAACTTTTCTTATACAAAATAATTCCCCATATTATCTATAATCTTCTTCCACCTTTCTTTCAAATCATCCATGCCCTTCTTGTAAAACTATTTTGACTGAAAATTGTCTAAAATGGCTGTATTCACCTCTTCTAAGGAGTTGAAATTTTGATCACCTAGAAAGTGTTGATCACGTAGAACGAAATAAGTAAAAATCAGATGGTGCGAGATCCGGCGAGTATGGAGGATGCAACAGGGTGACGCATCCAAGTTCCTGAATTTTTTCACACCTCAATTTCAAAGTAAACATAGAGGTCGTAAATGCGTATGGGACCCAAACACCTCTCTTTGAATCTTCCCAACTTTGTGATCCCTGAGTACTCGGACCAGATTCATGGCTGCTTTTATCCGCCTGGATGAAATGTCCAGTTCGAGGCTCAAGTTTCCAAACACAAATCAACAGATTTTAATTTTGAAACATCGTTACATTTCCTGACATCTACTATGTCACCGTAAATCTTGCAAATATCCTTCGTAGCCTCTGTCGCTTTCTTTTTCAAATGATATTGAAAAAGTATACAGCTCCCCAGATGTTGTTCCGACTGATACTTCTCTTCCATTGTCGTCAGAGGTCATTTCCAGAAACGAAGTACGATTTCGTGGAAATATTTATAGTAACAGATAATAGCATAAACTGTTTCGCTACTTTTCAACATTTTTTATTACATGTAACGTAGAAATCTGCTGCCTGGGATTGGACAAAGGTGTGTGACAATCATCTCCGCCTCTCTGTTATTCTTAAAACCCTGACGCTGCCCTCACAGTAATTTCTTGAGGTGTAGGAAATCACTGGGAGCGAGATCCAGGCTGTATGATAATTGTATTTCGCATAGTCTAGATAACCGACTCTCTACTACACTGTTCAAAAGATTTAATGATAGCTTGAACATCTTACTAGAAGTAAAGAAGGAAAAGGGCAGGGCGCCCATTCAAGTGAAGACCACCACGGGTTCCGCCGTAGTTGCTGCGATGCGAGATGCGGAATGCAGAGGATCCTGAAGAGCTAAAATCAAGAAGATTCGAAACAAAAATGATCACGATCCTCAGACATGAGGGTACCGACTCAAGAAGAAGAAACGGTCTAAGATAAACATACTTTGAGGACGAGCCTCGAATATATTTTAGACTTCTCGCATTTTAGGTTTTTCTAATTTTTTTCATTTATTTTGAAGCGTCCTTTCGAAAACGATTAATAGATATTCCACTACATTGTATTTTTATCCAGTGTTTGATAATTGATAAGTGAGTTTGAGAATTGTTTATTTTATTGTTGGTAAGGTTTTACGTGTTTTTTTGTGCTTAGCTATTTTTTACATATAGAAGAAATGGAAAATGGATAACCAATGGATATCAACATTACTATACCTATGCCTTTGTATATGTCATATAGCCTTTTTTGTATTGCCGAAAAAATGAACTTACAATGGGACGACATTTTGGGGATAAATGGGGATAATCGAAAGATAAATGTTATACGGAAAGTATGATCATCAGATTGCCATAATTACCTACCTCTCACCCCTTTAGGGAAATCCCATCGTCTTCCTAATCCCTATATCCTTTGTAATATAATAATACGTATTATTTAAATTTAACATTCGATTGGAATGAGAAAAGCAAACCTGTTAATGTAAATAAAAATGTCTCTGATAATTAAAAAACATATGTTGTTATGATTAAACAATAAAATAAAAATGTGGTTATTTAATACTGACCAAAATTAGTAATTAGTCTGATTTTAAAAAGGAACCTATTTTTAATTCTATTAAGTCTTCCTCCGTCACGACGGCTCGAAAATAACTGCGTCATCCGAAGGGGGTCTCCAAGGGATCCCAAGCATTTCAAGTCAAGATATTGATGAATTCTTAATTTTTTTTAATAGGTTATTCTAAACATACAATTATATGCTTCGTTATTTTGGATTTTTTAGTCAGTTTCACTCGCACTCGGCACATCGTACCGGATGCGAGCAAGAAAAAATAATCGCGTGCGTGGTAACAGAGACAAATGCTGTTGCTTTTTTTTGCAATTGCGGACAATAAAGAACAATGCTTATTTATAATATACATTCTTTAGACTTTTTTAGACAAATACAAAAAGTATGTCACATGTACGATTTATATTACAAGAGTTATTCAAGAAACCTGGGGTCCCTAATAGACCCCATCGGCACGGGTAGGTTAATAAATGTGTTTCTTTTATAAATAAAATCAGTAAAGTTGTTTATAAATGTTTTTTCTATATTTTGAAATGAAAATAATATTCGATGTGATATTTGATAAAAAGGAAGTGGTTACATCCTTGGATACAAGGTTCAAGAATATGCATGAGTTCTAGAAAATTCTAAAAGGCGTATTATTATTGGATGATGTATTTTCAGGGAAAATAAATACTTATTTTATATTTTTAATATAATTAACGTAGATAAAACATACAATACAATAATTAACTTATATTTGATTCACACTAAATTTTCAGGTAATGAAAGTTAAACATCTGTAGGTGAATAAATACGAGAAGGTAATAACAATTTACTTTCAAGTACAAGACAAACCTCAAATTGGCCTCCACTCTACAATGCAAAATAGAAATTCGTAATCGCATACCAATTGATTATCATCCGACTAGACATTGAATCGTCACGTATCGCACTCGTTATAAATCACGTGTACCATTAATTTTAAAGAATTATTAAAAAATAATATTGAGTAGTTGACGACGCCTGTTGAACGTGACGCATGTCGTCAAACATCTTAGAATGCCGCTGGTAATGAAACGGCTCACAAATCAATTGAGAATTCATCAATACATCTCACAGTACGCCCTCACCTTCGCTGGTCAAATCTTAAATTGGAGTGAATTTACTGTTCTTGCCACACATACTTTGAATAATTTATTAGACGGTGATGTCACGCCACGTGGTACACTGTTATCCAATGAAAATCTGCACAGATACTGAACCGGTGCCGCTGGTGAAGGCCGGTCAACTCGACCGCAAGTGCTAATGTGATTGTTCGGAATATTAGACGTGTGGAAAATGATATATTTGGATGTTGGTCTTGGAAAATTGTTACGTATGGTCCAGGTTGATGACCCAATTTAAATTCATTGGTTGAGTTATCCATTTTTTTATCATACTTATATTTTGCTTTAAAAACCTTATCAAATTATATTAATCTATTATGTATGTATGTAATTATCTTATTGGCAACATAACGATCCGCTCCTCATAAAATTTGATGGGTTTGGACTGAAAGAAAGTATCGAGAGCCTGATAGACTTGCTCATCATTAATGAAAGTTTTCCATTCAAAAAAATCTGTAAGGAATAGAAAAGGTGGTAGTCCATAGGAGCAAGATCTGGGGAGTAAGGTGGATGTGGAAAAACAGAGTAGTTGAGATCTAGAATTTTTTCTTGAGTCACTTTTGCCATGTGTTGTCTGGCGTTGTCGTGTAACAGGATTACGCCTTTCCGATTGACGAGTACAGGACGCTTTTCCAGTAGTTTTTCATGAGCTCTTTGCAGCTGCTGAACGAATGTGTCGGTAGTAATCGTTTCGTTGAGCTTCTTCAGCTCGTGGTGAATTATTCCTCGACAATCCCACCATACACACAATCAAGTTTTCTTGCCATGAATATTGGCTTTAGGGTCCGATGGTTGTAGGGTGGTTGACAATATTTTCATAAGTAATCCATTTTTCATCGCCTGTTATTGTTCTGTAGAAAAAAGACTCGAATTTATGCAATTGTGGCAATAGACATTCGGTCTGCCTTATCTCGGCCACTGAGATTATGTGATACCCATATGCCGAACTTGCTGACTTTCCCCAAATTTTCCAGGTGTCGATAAACTGTAGACTGTGACGTATTGAGTCTCTCTGCCAACTCCCTTCTAATTTGACGTGGATTTTGTTCCAATATCGCTATGAAAATGTAAACACAGTTATACGTTGAACACATCGTCGCATTTATTACACAGCTACTTAATCAATAAAGGGTACCCTTTAGTTGGCGACCTCTGGCAGTGACAGTACTCGTGGGGGTCCAGTGTCCAGAGTATCGACAGAGAGGTACCCTTCCCTATGATCCTCGACGAGGGGCCGGCTGGGGTCTCGACGCTGGCATGCCAGTCTGTTGTCTCAAGTCGGGGATGCTGAGGAGGAGTCTGTGAATAACCTCGGCGGCTGTTGGTTTGCTGTTCTATTGCGATGATGATGATACGTTCGGTGTTAATAATGGTTGGCATGGAAAGGACGAGAGGAGAGCCTCCAGAGTCGTCATGGCGGAGTAACGCAGGAGCGTGTTCACGGTGCGGAAGTCTCCGCAGGGGAAGCGAGCCCCTTGTTGCATTTCCGGAAGAGTATAGACCGGGACGCTACCGGGTAGTGTTGCCAGGACGCAACATGGCGTTAATTAAAATGATTAGTGAAATAACCACCACAGACTCAGCTCCGGAACGGAATTTCACAAACCAACCTTTCCCCGTATATACCCACAGCATCCCATGACGAATATGCACTTTTTAATACTCCATTTTAAGGGTTCGGAATAACACCACTGTAACAACCACAACATTAAATAGTTGTGGAATGACTGTCATGCCAATTATTTATCTGGTGAAACCAAAAATCTCCCTATCGGATGACTCACTGCGAGTAAATCCAAACAATAAAAACTATTTATCCGAATCGGAAGTTATTTATGACTCAACCTACTATATGACGCAATTTTCCATTACATGAAGACATTTTTTTATAAAATTTCACATCTTTCGAAAAGCGTCACATAAAACTTATCTGAATATCCGTAATCAGAAAATATCTTGAGATGTAGCCAGGTTTTCGATGCATGGTGCTTCCAGTTCCACAGACGTTCACAACAATACACAGATAAATTTAACATTCGCGCTCATTTCAGATTGCAGAAACGACCTAACCCATATACTGCAGCATTACGTATGGTAAATTTCTTCCACTCATTTTTAACAATAACCCGGTGGGCGGACAAGTACACACGTCGAGGGACTGATGGCCTGTGTTCCGAGGCAGCAATTATCCAATAGTGACTACAAGTCGCTTTCATCATTATCTCGAATCACTAGAAAATGTTATATGGCGTCTTTACGCCTCATTGTAGGCAAATCGTATTGATTGATGGAGATTCATGCCATGTGACGCGTGCATTGGTGTGATCGATGATATCTGTAAAACCACGGTGAACGATCGGGTTTCACGCTCGAGAACAATCTCATAACTTATAATTGATGGTAATTGAGAATTTAACACGGCCCCCGGTCAAAATATTAAAGATTTTGGATTAGATATATTTAAAAAAGCAACGGTATAATACTGTTGAGTTCATTGAGTGAGATCATATATAAAGTTTGATAAAAATATATTCGGATTTATTTAATTCCGCGGGCTTATCAATCATCAGGAGAGATTATTAAGGAGAGGAAACAGTACGTGATACATGACTCCTGTACGTCACGTGTCTATGATACAACTTCAAAAAAATATCGTTCTACAGATGAATATACCACAAAGCATGCCTTGTATGAATAAAGACCAGAACACAACTGATGGTCAAAAATTATTGTGCAAAATACGCCCTTTTCGAGCGGACAATCTAATATTTTATAGATCTTGAAATGATTGGAATACCAGGTGCACGTTTTTTTGATTTAGAGAGGTATTTATTGATTTATTTTTACCATTTGTAAAAGAATAACGGATTTTTTTACAATATTCTTCTAATAAAGCAAAGAGCGATGGTTAAAATTTCTTTGCATAAATATTTTTAATGGATTTAAAAAAAAACTGCGAAGAGATAGAGAATGATAAGTACCATTAATTTTTATTGTAATTGTAAATATGGATCGGTTGAAAATAATTCTAAAGTAAGATCCAAAAAATTGAGGTTGTTTCGAATTATTCGAAATATTTTATAGCTCTTTTACAAGAAGTGTATTTAGAAAATGACGACTATTGTCGGCAATTGTTTGATGTTTAATATTTATTGCAAAATGTAAATCATTAAGGAATTAACTAATTTATTACACTGCTATAATCTTTTGTTTTATCGTCAGCCGATACTATGTGCATTGATCTGCTGTATCTATTATAACGTTTTATTTTTAATGAATAAATTCTTACTGATGTCATATCGTAATGGTTATCTATTTATAATGTTCCTCAGCATTCGGAGCAATGAAAACAGCTGTTAATGTGACCTTGAATTTTTACATACAAGCATTCTATATAAATATTTAAAATTTAACATTCAAAAGACCATATTTTATAAAAAAATAAATTCACCCCTTTTCAAAAAAGCTTGGTGACCCCTGCTATAAGGTATCAATATATTTTTTTTGCATTTACTATGTAGTAAATGTTGAAGTTCAAGTAGTTTAATTTTTGGCTCAGTATCTTAATTAATAAAAGAGCTATGATTTTTTTCGTAAAAATGACGTTCACCAAATTTCGGTGAATACGCCCCGCCCCAGCGGATGTTTGACGGCGATTCGCCCCGTAGACAATGTGTTAAAAATATTCGGGACAGTCGTATTAATCAATATTTATCTTAAAAAAATAAAGCGGTAGATTTTAAGGATACACATCTGTCGTTTTAATAAAATAGATGACACATAAGTTATACGTGTGTCATCTATCGTTAATATTAATGAGATAAAACACAGAATAAGAAGGCATTCTGATGAATCAAAAAGGACCAATCTTGTTTCATGACATTGCTTGTCCACAGATCATACAATTGACCCACTAGAGATTGAATGAATTGGTATACAATACGATGCCTCATCTGTTAAACTAAGATGATTCAATGCGATATTTACTTTAATAAGTATTTCTTATTCATAATATATTTTTTTGTTTATAGCAAAATGTTGATAAACACTGATACGTCCAACGCTAGAGCTCAATTATACCACTTTTGAAATTGCAAAAAGTAGACTCTGCCATTTTGATTAACGCACGTGCGTATTAATGATTCCAGTATTAATTTGGCGCGAAAAAAATATGACAGCTAGAGAGACTTTTACTAGAATACGTAGTGCGTATTTTAATGTACACTTGATTTAATAATATGTATTTAGCTGTTAATATATAATAATATTAAAGTTATGAATCAACAAATTTCGCTTTTTATTTATACATACTTTCGTTGTAATAAAAAATAATCCGGATAATTTTCCTTATTCATAAATCAAAATAGTCTCCTTTACAACACATAATTGGTGTATTTCGCATTTTTTTTTTAGTATCCACCATGCAGACACCACAATTTCCTGTGATTTCCTAGAACGCACTTATTGCCTAGATCTGGATCGATGCATATCACCTGCCGTTTTTTTTCGCTATCGTCTTTTCCTGTTCCTAAATGCAGTGAACGGTCCAGTGATAGTATTTATCATCTTCGCAGCTGGTTAGGAAAGCTGACGGCACTTTTATAACAAGCGTTTAACAAGTTTTACAAGTGGTCAAACAACATGATGACTCACGTCCGAATTTAAATCATTACTCAAACCTGACTGAGACCGAGAAATGCACAATCTATATTTTATATAAAGAGTTCGCAAGATGAATTCACTCGTCCGATCCGGTGGCATCCGCCTGGAAGAATCGGACGAGTCGCCACGACGATGATGATGTTGATGTCGACAAAGGAATCGGTGAAATTATTGCGTGATGAATATGTTTTCCTCAAACATAATATGTGTTTGCTTAAAAATGACATGAATAATCAACCGTTTTTATTTTGTTTTAATCTGAAGATCTGATCTGTATTTATAAGTGGTTATCATCGATGGCATCATCTCAATATTGATGGTGTCATCTATTCTAATTTAAATTATGATGTTATCTATTCTTATCGCATGTTTTTAACATGCTTAATGATTGAAATCAACCCGACGTAATTATAACAAAAAATATTGTAAAAACCGCATTTTATTTATCAATATTTATGAAAAGGTTACTAAATTTAGAATTAATTAAATTATGCTGTTTATCTGCATATATGTTAATAAAAGTAGACAATGTTTATCCTGAACAGATATAATAATTAAAAATAAATTATTATTTGTCAATTAATGAATTGTTGACATTAATAATCGTTTTGAAAAATAAATATAATTCCATTTAATTAATATTCAAAATTTATTAATTACAAATAAACTATCGAACCGATTTTTTTTCGGTTACGGTTCAATAAAAAAATATTTATTAGTTCGGTTGCGATTTTTGTTTCAGGGAAAATAACGGTTATTTTCGGTTTTCAGTTCAGTTCCGATTGATTATTTTTTAAATATTTTAATTTGAATAAAAAAATATTTTCTACCATATAAAGATCAGGGATGAGTAACCCACGGCCCGCGGGCCGCATGCGGCTCGTCACACCTTCTCGTGCGGCCCTTCAAAGATTATACATTTTGACTTTTAAAAATTCCGAATGCCTCATTGTTCGTACTCATAATCTTTTTCCACTTATATCTTTCGCCGTTTTTTTTAACCTTAAAGTGTGCCGTACGCAAAAAAGTGAACCCACTGCCCAAGCAATTTTTTGCGAAATATTAGCGACAAAAATAATTATATCTCTAAAACAAATTAAACTAACTAAAATAAAAAGCATTAGCAAAATAGAAGCTTGTTTATAATTCCGATAATTGTCTTATTTTTTACAAACAATCACCAGCCCAAAAACTTACACGCATTCTAATTCTCTAGGTTAAAAAAACGAACCCATTTTTACAACTATTTTAATAAAATAATCGGTCACCTGAAAGGATTAATTTATAGGTATAGAAAAAAGCCTGTATCCCAAGAGTCAACCTTGTAACGTAGATGTTCATATCACTCATTATGACAAAAATATTTGTCGAAACCAAAAATAAAATTATGGATCGATATCTCAAAGTCATTATTTATATACGCTTATATTCATAACTTTAATAAAATAATTAAAAATCAGTGTAATTTAATTGCAAAATGTACCATAATTACTGGTACGTGACCATAAGGATTTAAACGACGCAAATTTGCGGTCCCGTACGGGACCACTGGGCGTTTAAAGCTTAATATTATTATTTATATTTTTTTATACTAGGATTATTTTGTTAATAAAGAGATAATTTGAGTTCATCATTCAGTATTTGTAATAAAGTTCCATACATGCAGCCCGCACGACATTTTTAAATTTGTAGCTGGCCCGTTGTAGAAAAAGGTTGCTCACCTCTGATCATTATATTCTTTCATTTGTATAATGCATTAACTGTTGGAAAAATAAAAACAATATTAATAATTCAATAAAGGTATTATAAATAACACTAGAAATATATATTTATTGATAATAATATAACATATATCAAGATCTCGGGCGGCTCTTAAGGATGCATGCCAGAGAATAATAAGATCGGCAATTGGCATGGGACTAAGGATCAACGAGTCCAAGACAAAATACATACCCATATACAAAGAACGAACCATTAAACCTCTGAGAATCGAAGAGTACAGCTTCGAGGCTGTCCAAGAATTCACATATTTCGGCTCACTACTACTTTAGACTTCAAAAGCAACTACGGTCGAAATTCCTCTATAAGAAGACCAAAGTCAAGCTCTATAAGACCCTCATCATGCACGTCCTAACATACGGATCTGAATGTTGGGCTCTGACAAAACAAGATGAGCGATAACTACACATCGAGACGAATATTTGGAGCCGTGTTAGACAACAAGGAATGGAGTATCCGAAACAACGAGGAGCTGTACCGACTATACAAGGATATACCGGTCACAGCTGTCGTCAGAGTGGCCAGACTCCAATGGACCGGTCACGTGTCAAGGATGCGGGTCAGTCGGCCGCCGAAAAGGCTTATGGTTAACAAGCCTTCTTGTCTCCGAAGGAAAGGAAGACCAAGGCTAAGGTGGTTGGACTGTGCACAGAGAAATATTGTATCACTGAAACTCACTAGAAGAAGGAGCGACCTAGCGACAGACCGTATAAAATGGAGAAGGGTGTTGGATGAGGCCAGGACTCTACAATAAGGCTATTGCTCCTTTGATGATAATATAACATATACAAACGAAACAAATTTGGATATCTGGAGCTCTTAACACCTGGATGTTCTATGTTTAGATCTGTTGAGATGGAGAATCTCTGTGTCTCTAATGCTAATTCCTTGCTTCTTAAAAAATCTTCTACATTATCTAACTTTTCATCTACCTTTCATGTTCATTTGTGATAAAAAGCGACTTTTCTAAGAATTGAATTTGTTCCAAATATTATTAATATATGAGATGACGTGTTTCGAATACAGTTTTTATCCTGAAAATTGGTTGCAGTCCTTTCTTATACATATTCAATTTTCAAATGTGACGTGTGTGAAAAATTGTGTTGATTCGCGTGTTTGAAAATGTACGAAAATTGATATAATCGATTTTTTCGGTTCGGTTCCGGTTTACGGTTCAATTCCATGAAATAAAACTCTCTAAAGATTTACTATAGATAGCTTATTTTTTAAAATATTTAATTTAATACTAGAACAAGAAAAAAAATGTTGAGATAACCATCATTATATTCTTATTTATTGAATAATTATCACACTTATAAAGGTAAACGACACGACATAACAAAATATGCACACAAAATAATTTCATATAATATAAATACGGAAAATACGTATAAATATCTTGCCCGATTTGTAACACAGTCAATGAATTTTCTTTGTTTACATTAAAAATAAAATTATTTTCCTTAAACCTATAACTGGACAATATCAAATATGGAAAACTTGCTATAAATACGCACGTACACGTTTATATTATATCACATTTAAATAAAATTGGCGGGATCAAGTATGGATTATTAAAATTTACGACATGAAAAAATCTACATAAATTTGGCAAGGCAGACTCGGTGACGCCAATCAATTAATATATTCATGCCGGTCGTATATATATACGATTTCTCTATTGATCTACATGCTGTATGGTGCCATCAATCGATTCGTCATCTGATACATTAATATTCATCAAGTGTTTTTTTTGTCTCAACGCTCAAAAATCTGAATACTGGAATATGCCTAATATCGATGATCAGGAATGATCGATGCCGCTGATTTGATACGATGAAAAAAATTGCGACAGGTGATAAATTATACGAAAATCTATTTGCAAGTTAAATGGATCAATTATTCGGATGAATAAAGAATTGGTTAATTGAATTTTTTTGTGACAATCTGTATATTAAATTTTAAAACAGATTCGAATCACAATTAAAAAAATATCGGTTTATATAAAATCATAAATCAATTATTGATTTAAATAAATTTTAAATATACTATGTATATATTTACTATGATAATTGGTGTACCATAAAGTAATGACGTTTTTTTTTGTTGGCTGTTTTCGGAGATTAGTTGTGCATCGACTGTTGCCCTTTCAAGTCGTGTTTTGTGTTATTTGGGTGACTATACTTACGAAGAGTGATTTATTAATGGATAAATAATGTAAATATTATTTTAGATTAATATGTAAAAAAATACTTCTAATACTTGATATTTATTTTGGTTTTCATTATATAATTTAACAGCAAAGAAAACATCCTTACACAATTTCGTGATATATATTTTATAGGATTATAATACCAGTAAATATTTATATTATTTTTTATAAATGATTTACTAGTAATAAAATATTTAGATCCAAATCCACAGAATACTTATGCGGTTTTAATTTTTGTATGATAGTTTCGTATCGAACTGTATCTATTTTTTAACCACTTTTGTGGTCAACCTCTTGGAAAAAAGTGGATAATTGTTCTCGAAAGATCAAATTACG